>OX438762.1:14018023-14246735 GCA_949316455.1 Acleris holmiana | reverse complement strand
AAAGGTCCTTTAAGTAATGTAAGCAAAACGCATAATCGAGTTTAACTTACATTAGGGTTTAAGGTATTGAACCTATATGGGTATTTTTAACTGACTTCAAAAAAAGAGGAGGTTCTCAAATCGTCGGGATATTTTTTAATCTTTTACAGCATTCACGGTTGGTTCTGTAATGTTTTATACATTTCTCCGACACTATAAGAAATTTGTCATCTATGACAATACATCATTCACGGCTAGGACACTTGTCTAACAACCGTATTTCAGTTTCATAACGTAATAACAAAGTAACTTACAGCGGTTTCGGTGGATCACTCGCAAGTAGTGTACCGTCATTACGAACTCTTCCGCCGCTCTCTTCTGCATCGGAGTCACTGTCAGAGTCGTCAAAAGTTGGCTCCGGAACATTCTTTTCAACAGGAGGACCTGCGGATATTTTAAAACACTATTATACTCAACCGTTGATTGTTACTGGTAAAGCCATAAATATGGCAGTGTCTTTCAAGTAATTTAAATATGATTAAAGTAATAAGTAAGTAGCATACTTAATATGTATGTTTGAATGAATTGATTATATTGTTGAAAGCGTTAGAGCGCGTATGATATGGTCGAGAACTTGTCCGATTCAGTAAATTGAATGGCGACTGACATGTGTATAACACCTACCTTGTCCGTTGGTGGGCGCGCGCGGCGGCCTGTTGGGCGGCTCCCCACCCGACACGACACCGAGTTCGTTCAGCTGCGCTGCAAGCTTGTCCAAGTCCTAAAACATTATTTCGTCAAGTCAACCTGAGGAGCCTTCTAAACCCATAAATTTAGCATAACATGTTTTTTCCGACGGTGGCTTTACGATTTTCTGAATGTCGTTGCTATGTTAGTCGTATAGTAATAATGCAGCAAGCGGTGCCAGTCGCCGTTAGAATTTTTAAGGTTCCCTAGTAAGTGCGTTCTGTTAGCTTCGAAAAAGGCCAAAATAATTCACATTGTGAAACCAGCACCAAATTTTTGTATGTTGTTAAACATGTCATTCTATCTTAAACACCGTCGGGACCCCACCTATAAAGTGCCTGGGTCCATCTGAAAATTGCGAATAATTCTAATTCTATGAACCCTTTATACATGTGTGGGGTATCAAATGAAAGGGAATTAAGTGTTTTATTTATAATACAACATCAGCTGAATATTTTAAATTACATGGAAATAAAATCTTCAAAAAATCCCTATTTTCGATTATAGCCTCAAAAGTTTACATAATAAGTAAGCCGCTCCCTCCAGTACACGCGGGTGTAGGGTGTTGTTAGCTTCAACGAGTTTCAAGTGGAAAAGGAGACTGGTGAATCACAAAATTGTATCTTGATAAAACTAATAAAGAAGTTCAGTAAGGAGAATATTTCATTTGTGTTAGATACAACATTGATGGCAAATAAATTGAAGTAAATGTATTAAAGTAACAAGTTTATTTAGTGCAGTCACCTCGTCTGTCTGGCTGTAGGGCTTGTCTTAGTCTAGATGACGACATCACTTTATGCACTAGTGCATAAAATGCGATTTTATGCAGCATAAAGAAGGACTTTACGAGCATGAGAAATGAAAAGAAAAATGATAATGTAAATTATGTAACTAGGTATCCATAGTGCCGCAGTATATGAGTGTGAAAGTAAAAAATAAATTAAACGTTATTATTCAAATGTATTTATTTATTTTACTACCCTTACCGAGTGCCATGAAATTCGAACGTTGATACCCATGTATAATTATAGCATTATAAAACACTTGATTCCCTTTCATTGAATACCCCATACATGTAGGGTTCATAGATTCAGAATTATTCGCAATTTTCAAACTACGGTGGCCGCCATTTTTATGACCGTCATATCTCCGGACCCAGGTACTTTACAGGTGGGGTCCCGACGGTTTTTAAGATAGAATGACATGTTTAACAAGATACTAAAATTTGGTGCTGGTATCACAACGTACTATTTTTCTCGTAACAACGCAATAAGTCAACAAGGTACACCTACAGTACCGGCAAATAATATGTCATATTTGTGCTTACATCTCATACGATTACCTACAAATGTGACTCATCAATATTGACCACCAATCAAGAACTATATAGTTGACCAATTGTACTGCTATATTCAATTCTTTAGCTGATTAAATAAGGTTCAAAATGGTATATAACAAATGTTTGTTAATATCGTAGTTTAAAAAAGTTTATTTTTTGAAAAACCATTGCCGACGTGTTCATACAAATCTCTTAAATTTAATATGAACGCGTCGGCAATATATATTTCACCATGTCCTTCTGTCTGCGGTTTAACTCAAAAGACTTGGTACTATAAAGATATTATTTAGCATTTTACTAAATGGAAGTTACGCGGGATAAGTTGTAAAACAAACCCTTGTACAACAATTTATTTTCGGGTTCCTCCTATGCGATTTAAGTAAAAGACTTATTTTACTTTATGAGTTATGGTTATGACCAGAGCCCTGAATTTTCGTAGCAATTTTTATGTGTCATAGGGACTTCTCGTTTATCGACTTCCGATGTACTTAATTTTATCGATACATTACAGAACACTACACAACATATCAATGAAGATTTAAAGTAAAGGTAAACAACAGGCGGTCTTATCGCCAAAGTGCGATCTCTTTTATATAACTATTGAGTGGCTGAAAATGTTAAATAAATATTTGCAATGATAAGTTAATAGTTAACAATTCTACATTTAATCAGTTCAGTTCAGTGTTTTAACATTTATCAATTTCATGTTCAAAGTCAGTTTTAGTGCTAACAAGTGTTTCATCATTACTTTATCTATCAAAGATATAGATAGTCACAATTTTATCTTGTCTCGAAGAGATCGCTCATTCGCGATAAGACTGCATGTTGTTTACTTCTACTCGTGATCATATTAAAAAAAATGTATCTGTATTTATCGATATACATATATCGGAAGTCGATAAACGAAAAGTCCCTATGACAGCTCAAAAGTGCTACGAAAATTCCGGGCTCTGGTTATGACAATCACTGGGTAGCTCTTAAAAATCATTATGAATAGTTGTTATCAATTTTTAGATTTCTGACCTCGTTTAGGAAATATTAAACTCAAAATTTGTAGTTTTCGCTCAAGTTACCTATGCTGCGACATTAAAAAAAAAAGATATGAAAGGAAAACTGTTAACTTTTGGGAAATATCGAAATAAAATTAAAAAAATTATTTAAAAAAGACCGTGGGCAGGATGAATGTTAATTAGCCTAAAGTGTGTTGCAAGTGACCCTATTAGCCGTATTCTTTTGGCACACGTTTCTGCCTAACACCCTGTATAATCAATTTAAAAGCAAACCTATCACGACTAAGTAGACTTGATGGGTTCCTGAGATACAGGCAGCTAAAGCATTTATATCTATTACAAAAACATCTAAGACAGCACCAAATAACTTTAAATAGAAAATACGTTCATACTTGATGTTTTTTGAGATACTTTTGTTTTGGTATTAACGGCTTCGGAACCCTATAATGAGCATGCTCTGGCACGCTCTTGCCCGGTTTTTTTTAATTAATTTTAGACAGTCACATTTAAAGTTACTATAATTTAAAATACAAAAGGTACAAACCAACCTCGGGTTTTCGCGGTGGAAGCTGCAGTTGAAGAATAAATCGGATGTGCAAAGAAAGTATACAGCGTGACATGAAAATAAAAACAAAAAAAAGCAAATAAAATGTTGTTCGCTGGCATTTCAATTAACACGATGACAAAGTTGGATTTATAGCTTGGCAATGAAGAATTTGACGCAATGACCGGTCCAAATAGGTTATTTCAAAGAAGTAACCAATATAAAGCAAAACTTGTTAACGTTGCCATTATACACTGAAGGTTGGGCACCCTTAATATGTTTCAAATCCTTTTTGCCAATATGTTAATACATAAAGTTAATAATATTTAATCAATCAGTATAATTTACGGGTCTTAATGCGTTAAGACATTTTTCTGGTGCTAATGGGTTCAGTTGGACAGTATAGAATGCTATTAGGATATATTATAAAAAAATTACAACTGACTACAGGAGAGGGTTATTCTTGATTATAATGGTTCGTGTAATATGAATAGTGTGCAGGTGTACAGTAATTTACCATCGGCTTGAACATGTTGTGGGAGCCGCGCTGCGGGGGCTGGGGGCCGCTAGCAGGCGGCGTGCCGTTGTTGGAGCCCGAGCTGTTGGAGGAGCCCGACGACTTCGGCGTCGGCGGGAGAGGCCTGCGCAAAACGCCCGCGTCACTACTTACAATTTATTTACACATAACCCGCACAACAAACCATTTAAATCTAAACGACAATGTTGGATACTATTTACGCAGTAATAATTTTCGTTAAAAATGTTAGCACTCACTAGAGCTTATTACATTTTCCTAAATTAGTCACAGACGAGAGGCACGCCGCAATAGTAATAAGCAGAGCCCGGAATTTTGGTAGCAATTTTGAGCTGTCATAGGGACTTCTCGTTTATCGACTTGCGATTTACATATTTTATCGATATATAGAACACAACACAACATATCAATGAAGATTAAAAGTAAAGGTAAACAAAATGCGGCCTTATCGCTAAAGAGCGATCTCTTTTGGATAACTTTTGAGTGGCTGAAAATGTTACGAGGCATTTTCATTTTGTTCTCGAAGGAAATTGCAACAAGAATTGTCAACGAGTGCTTGACATAGACACATATGCAGATAAAAAGGTCGTCCATCAGATTAAAGGCTAGTACCTATCAGTGCATAACATGATATAATTAGGCTCGATATTAATTCTCGTTGCAATTTCTTTCGATAATTCTTTAAAAGGCATAAGAAAGCCACGAATATTTAGAAGAAACAATAAAATATTATTATTTTAATTTCTATTTATAATTTCCTAAAAGTTGGTACCCAAAGGTTATCTCGAAGAGATTGCTCATCCGCGATAACACTTACTTCTACTTGTAATCATATAATCTGTATTTATCGATATACATTATCGACGGTTGAAAGGCAAAACGCTTCAAACGACATTGTTTGAAAAGTCACAATAAAGTGATTACAATGAATTAGAATAATCTGCTGATTCCAAATATATCTGTAACTCAATATCACACATTTTACCGCTTGAAGCGTTTTGCCTTTCAACCATCGATATGTACATAAATCGGAAGTCGATAGACGAGAAGTCCCTATGACAGCTCAAAAGTGCTACGAAAATTCCGGGCTCTGGTAATAAGCTCTTTAGTAGCACACTAGAACTAAGAGGATTCCAGTTTTAAAATTCTGTGCACGTAAAATGTATCAGTACCTGTTGAAAATATTATAATAATTATAATGCTTTTGACAAATATAATTACATATTTACAAATAACTTAAGTTACTACACTATCATGCACCGTAATGACAGAACTGACCTACACGAGCCTTTGACTATGAATAAAATAAGATAGAAAATTCTAATGTTAGGTAATGGTGTACATTGTGCATCAAGCGACGTAAAAAGGGGATTACCAACGAGGGTTTTATTAGAAGCACGACGCCGAAGGCGGAGTTTGTAATCCCCTTACTGCCTGTGATACACATATGTTTTTCATCACATTTGCGAGGAAATAAAATAGCAATTAGACTATTAAAGAAAATAACAATAAGACAAATGTATGGCACTCGACTCGAGATTGTAATTTTTTTCAATTTAGTTCTTAACAAAAAATGCTAATAGAACTGCGTTTAGCCTCAAACTTGTCAGGCCATACTGCCGGATTGTACCGGTTTCAAAATGGAATTTTATAAAACAATTGCAAATGTTTCTGAAATACATACATACATAACATCACGCCTTCATTCCCAGAATGGGGTAGGCAGAGCTACAGAAGTACCAACAACTCTAAAAAGACATGTTAATAATTCTGTAACCACATTTTGCACAAGTAAGCTGAGATATCTAACAAAAGCTAAGGTAAGGTAAGCTGAGATGTTTCTGAAATAATAGTAAAATAAATAAGTAATAAATATAATGCATTTAAATGTACCGTATAAGTTGTATAATCGTCACTACTTTGAAAAATACCTCGTATCTCATATTTGGTGATGTACGATATTAAACTTATTTCTCTTCACGTTTAAGTTTAAAATTGTATGTCACTAAATATGAGATACGAGGTTTTTTTCAAATTAGTGACGATATGCAGTAAAATTGGTTTGCAGCAAAGTTTCGAATATAGGAAATAAACCTTGGCTGATTTTACACCTCCTTAGTCTGAAATAACATAAGAGTGGGTCCTATATTTTAAAACTATACCCATAACTCCCTTGGGAGTTAAATAGACCATAACTGCCCTATACGCCTGGGTGATAAAACACCCTTTCCGAGCATGTGTGATGAAAGTAATTTATATTTTTTAGTAATAAAGCGATTCTATAAGTTTTAATAACATTGATGTTTATCCAAGTAATGTGAAAAGCGCGAACAATTTGGTTAGGCAAGGTCGTTAGGCGTAATAAAGGGGTTACTATCAAATTTATCTTATCACCAAAGGAAAATTTAGCTCAAACGTCTGGATTGTGTAATGTCTTTGTTATTATATAGATATGAACGCTAAATGCCTATTAGCAAAACTTCTGGATCTTAGAATGTTACAATTTAACATATTCTAGTAGACATACATCGTACATCTTAGAATCTCTATTACTTAATAGACATAAAGGCTAAATTGGCCGGTAGCGAAACGTTTGTATCCCAAAATGTCCTTAATTACTAAATATACATGAACGACTAATGGCCCGTTAGCAAAGCGTCTGGATCTTAAAATGGCAAGTGTTGATATGGCACTTGATAATTAAAACTCCTTTCCGCAAAATCGATTATTATGAATTTAATCAATAATAATCAACTAATTTCACTTTCGACGAATTAGGTATAATTATCCGGACTATTTTCATTTCCAGACGTTTTGCTAATAACTCGTTCTGTGGTCAATTAACTAATTTTAATTTTATTTTCGGCTAATTGGGTATTCTAATCATACGAACCATTTATATTTCCAAACGTTTGGCTACACTCTCATTTCAATTCTGAGACATCCTGCTAAATTGACACTTTGCTGACTGAGTATTCTACTTTCATATCGTCCAGCTGAATTGACATTTTGCTGACTAAATATTCTACTTTCATATCGTCCAGCTGCATTGACTCTTTGCTGACTGTGCATTTTACTGTTATGTCATCTAGCTGAAATGGTCCTTTGGCGATAAAGCTAATTTGATAGTAGATTATCTGTTATGACGATAAATTTGACATTTTGATGCAAGTGCGGAAAGTGTTTCATTTTACACGAGTCCCCAGGTGTCTTGGCTCGAGCTGCAAGCGAGTATCAAGATTCGGGACGAGTGAAAGTGACAATTACGCACGTGTATCAAAGGACGTTTTATTAACACATTTGCGAAAAATCCAACTTTCCGCACGATAAGCAGCTACAAAAAGTAAAAATACTAGTACGAAAAATGAAACTTTCCGGGCGATATCCAATTACAAAAAGTACCACTTGGAGCAACTATATTAAAACTATTTTTTTATTATTTCGGTCTAGGTCGATTCTGTTTTTAAGGTGGTGCGTCCTGTAAATATGACAAGATTATGAAGCCGTTGTTAATTTACCTATATCTATTGGGTTGCTGTGCCTGGGGATCAGGCACTACGATCAGTCTTTGAGGAATGGAGGGCCGGGCGGGCGGGCCGGGCTCTGGGCACAAAAATCACAAGTTAATAACACTATTAACAAGCATTCATCGGTGGAGTTAGACAGTTATGGTACCTGGTATTTCTTCTCGATCCTCGCGCTTGCTGTTGCGTTTGGGCGGCGGTTGCGGTTGCGGCGCCTCGGCAGCGGCTCTGGGTTGGATTTGAGAGGATTATTACGCTGTAGACACACGAGTTAGCAACAAGCGGGGAGCGTGCAAATACCGACCTGCCCTCCTGGATCTGCTGGAAGTTCCGGCGGAGCGTGTCCCCGCCGGGGTGCGCGGCCGCGTTGTGCACGATGGAGGACGGCTCACCCGCCACCGCATTCTCCTCCTCCTCGCCCTCCGAACCAGAGTATTTGTACTCCTCGCGAACGGAGTTATCCTGCTTTCTCTTCTTACATCGGTCGATATGATCTTTAAGCTGTATTCGCACCTGCCTTTCGGTTGGCTGATCCCTGTAATAAAGATAATATTCAACGATTATTTAAGAGGACTGTGAAGCAAAACATTTTCATACAAAATGCGATAACGTTGATCGATTTTTACGATTTTTAAATATGTTGTAAATACGAGGGAAGGATGATAAGTAACTACTAGCCTAACAAATAAATACTACAGTTAGTCTAATTTTTCATTTATTATTTTTCTACATACGAGTAATCTCCATTAAGTTCTACGCACTTGGTCCACCACCTTCGCTCCAACGCTGTTATACCCTCCATAAAATGGTTTTTCTAAAGACCTGAAAATATTCCTCTACAACAGCTATGACCTCTTCATTTGTTTTACATTTCTGTCCCCCAAAAAAGTTTTGAGTTTGGGGAAAAGATGGAAGTCTGACAGTGCAAGATCAGGTGAATAAGGTGGGTGGGGTAACAAATCATAATGCAATTCGTTAATTTTAACCATGGCCTTAAGACAAGTGTAAACTCTTGCATTGTCTTGATGAAACAATATATTTTTTCTAGTTAAGCTTGTCTTTTTTGCTCAATGCATTCCTGCAGCTTATCTTATAGATTAGCATAGTATTCCCCGTTCATAGTTTGACCTTTTGGGAGAGGGTATGAACAAAATTCCGTTAAAATCCCAAAAGACCGATGCCATCACTTTTCCAGCTGATTTCATGGCTTAAGCTTTCTTTGGAGCCGAGCACCCGGATTCTGTCCTGTTTCGATTGCGTTTTGGATTCTGGTGTATAGTGGTGAACCCAAGTTTCATCCGTTGTTAGAAATCGTCGTTGTTAATTTTTTGAAAACGGTCCAAACAATGTTTAGAGATTTGCATTCGAACTCTTTTTTGATCGACTGTAAGTAATCGCGGCACCCAACGGGCGGAAAGCTTTTTCATATTCAATTCTTCACTAGTACATATATGATGTACCCGTTCTTTTGAAATACCTGTATTATCAGCTATCTCGGATAGCCTTCAACGTCGATCTGCCAAGTGACGCTTTTTGGACGACGGGACGGAGTTCGTCTTGGACACTTGTACGTCCTCGTTTCACTCGAACACCCTGTTCTTAACCGTAGCATAAGAGAGAGCAAATTCACCCAAAACATTTTTAAGTCATCATGATTATGAATATCCGCCCCTTTCTTATGTTCTATATGAAGAAACTTTATCACAGCTCTTTGTTAAATTTTATCCATTTTGGAAAAAATCGCCATATTTTTTCAAATGACAGTAAACAGAAAAGTATGGACGCTTTCGAATTCAAATTTAGAACACAGACACCCAGAAACCCCATTATGAAAAAAAGGAGGTCGTATATTTTTTAATTAAACCTTTTTATATTGTGTAGGCTAGTTACTTAACATATCATCCCGCCCTCGTATTATGAAAAACTAGGTCTGTACGTTTTCCTTTAAAATATTTATTAAAAGGAAAAAAAAGAAAGGTGGAAACGTACAGACCTAGTTTTACATAATATCTACAACAAGTTCAAAAATCGTAGCAATCGGATTAGATTTAGGGGTGAGAAAGGTTAATTTGTATGGATTATTTTTGACAGCTACGCGATTTTAGATCGCTCACAATCCACTTATCGTAAATAATAAACATTACTAATCAAGACAAATGTTTATGATATGATGACAATTACTTCTATGCAGGTAAACGGAAATCGGAACTCCTTCTGTTTATAGATACCTTATAAATGGATGTTTCAGAAGCTGCTCTGTATAAGGTCGCTGATGGTAATCTTTCACAAGCACAGTTTCAATGAAGCTGTGGAATTTCTTCGCCCATTTCTTTGACTTTAAACGAGGCGGAGGATTCCTGCGACCCGAAAAACAAAATATGGTATTAGATTACATAATTCCAGAAAACAGTGATAATAAAAAGTCTATAAGAAGACCAAAATTATTATTTTTTAAAAATAGGTATGATGATGCATAAGTTGCGCAGGGCTGGGATTCTACACAGTAATGACGATATCGTCTTTGACGTGTTTCCGTATTGTCAACGTATTGATAACTCTTATGTCATTTGCAATAATGGCGACTGTGACATAAACGAGTCTAAAACACGTCAAACGCAATATCGTTATAATGCACTAGAATAGAGGCCCTGTTTGGCACTAACGGGTGATAAGAAAAAAATTAGAAAATTTTAAAGAGGAAAAAAAAATATAACAGGATCTGAAATCAAACTTAAATATAATAGCATTAAAAATACAATGTATTTATTTAGAAGACTATCAATGAACATTTGAATGTGGTCCATGGTCAGCTGTTCGACGGAGCTTAGTCAAAATAGTCGTACAAGTACGCTGGACGGCAATCTTATACATTTTACGCACACAAGCTTTTATCATATTTATCACCAGAGTTCAATTTTCGGCTCTTCAATTATTCTCGTACACCAATAAACTTAAATATCCGAAAAAATGTTAATTGGCCGACATTGAGGAAGATTTGTTGGGCATAAGAATAAATACTATTAGAAGGGCATCTTTTATCTATGGGATTATTACATATCTTTCATTGGATTTAAGTCATAGGGAAATACCCTATAGCTTTTAATATGTGAGTCAGTCAGTCCAAAAATAAGCGGTTTTAAAAACGCTTTTCCACACTTTGTCCTGGGTCTGTTTTATAAAAGTTGGTAACTTATAATACAATATCTCTTTTTACGAGCGGCTGAAAACTTCGCGGCCCAAGGTAGAAAAAAAAAAAAAAACAAAAAACTATGCCACATTTTTCCCCGCTTCTTTGGCAGTTTAAATAATGCCGCCTTTAAAAAGAACTTTATTCGTTTTTCGTTCTGTGCGCTGATAAACTTAACAATATCTGTCGAATGCGGAAATTTTGATAAACACCGCGCAGTTATAAAGTATTTTGTAAAAAAAGGAAAATCGCCTGATGAGATTTTTTATGATATGAGGGATACTCTCCATCATTTCAGCCCTTCGTACACTATGATAAAAAAAATGGGCACGTTTATTTCAACAAGGACGAGAGAGCTGTGAAGATGACTCCCGCCATGGGCGGCCTGTCAAAGTGGTCACTGACGAAAATGTTGAAAAAGTGGAAAAATGTGTTCTGGCTGACAGAAGAATTAAAATCTGGCAGATAGCGGAGGAACTACAAATTAGCAAACGGTGGGACATATTTTACATGAACTTTTTACACATGAAAAAAAATACTGCGAGCTGGGTACCAAAAATGCCGACACCCCAACAAGGAACGGCGATGTAAATGTCGCAAAGAATTTTTTGATCTAGGTGAAGGGAATCAGGAAGAAATTTGCAACCGAATCGTAACCGTAGATGAAACGTGGGTTCGCCAATATGATCCAGAATCAAAAAAGGAGTCTATAAAATGGTTAAAAAGGGGCGAGAGGGCACCAAAGAAATTTAAACTGGAAAAGTTAGCTTCGAAACTTATGGCGACCGTGTTATGGGACAGTGAAGGAGTTTTATTAGTTGATTATTTGCCAAAAGGGACCACAATTAACGGTCAATATTATGCAAATTTATTGATTCAAGCACGTGATGCAGTCGTCCAGAAGCGACGTGGGAAACTTAGCCGTGAAGTATTGTTTTTACAGGACAACGCACCAGTTCATACTTTCCGTGTTGCTAGGCAGGCTCTAAAAGACACTGGTTTAGGAGAAATCAATCATCCACCCTACAGTCCAGACCCAACTCCTAGCCACTATTTCCTTTTATCAAATTGAAAAATGGCTTTTTGGTCGCCGGTTTGACGATGTTAATCAGCTTAGATCAAGGCTGCGGTAGAGAGCCATTTTGAAGCGAAGGAAAAATATTATTTTTTCGGCGGTATTAAAGCATTGATTGCTCGAAGCGAAAAAAGTGCTTATCACTTATGGGCGGACAACGGATGCAAATTACGTCAAAATCATGTCAAACAATGGATATGACTACAAAAGTCTGCATATATTTTGAGAATTTCTCGAAATTTTGTAAGTCTTATCCATTTTATACTTTCATTACCATATTGCATCCATTGTCCGCCCTTTGCTTATAGAGACTATAGAGACTTTATTTAAAAATAAAAATAATTACTTTATTACTCTTTTTATTTATTTTTCTAAGGCCGCGAGTTTTTCACCCTCTCACAACACACATCAGTATTACACACTGTGGAAAAGAGTTTTCCGCTTATAATATAAGCTATAATTCTATATGCAATAGGCCCCAGACTCTGATTATAGATTGACAATAGTTGATTGTTTTTTGCAATCTTGTTCTTATTAGAGTTCCGTAGTCAACAAGGTACCCTTCGTTTAGCCATATCCATCTATCGTGTTACTCTTGGTACTTCGAAGCTGTAATTGGGCATAATACATTTAAATTACACCAACAAAGTTGTAAAACAAAATCTAGAACACCATTCTTTTCGGGTACAAAGCTCATTGCTTTATCTTTGTACTTTTTGTTACTTTTTTCAAGTGAGGTATCATTTGATAGCTCTTAAAAAATATTTTTAGGAGGTATCATTTGATAGCTCTTAAAAAATATTTTTGTTTATGTACATGACATAATATTTTTTTAGAATTGGGGGACAGTTTATAGTCCGTTGTCTATTGGGAAACAGATATTTTGGGGTACAGCAATGACATTTGGTACGAATGTTATACACATCCACCTATGCCCAAAACGCCCGGTAGCCAGTTTGAACTTGTTACAGCGATTTCATGAAGGTATAATGGAAAAACGACCCTATTTGGCGAAAAAGAAAATTATTTTTCACCAGGACAACGCATGGATCCAGAATTGTGCATTTGCTTTAGCTAAAATCCACGAGCTGTGTTACTCTCCCCGCATCCGCCTTATTCTCCAGATTTGGCCTCCTGCGACTATTTTCTTTTCCCAAACTTGAAGAAGTGGCTTGGTGGAAAAAGATTTGGTTGCAACATTTGGTTTCTTCAATCATCGCAGAGGGAATCTAAAAGCTAGAAAAGCGATGGACCTAGTGTATTGTGTTAAATGGGGACTACGTTGAAAAATAAATATTAACTTGACCTAAAAAAAATGTTAGGTAGATGATGCCCAATTCATTCCCCATACTAGTTTTTAGGGTCCCGTAGCAAAAAAATATTTTGCTAACGACACAAAACTTGAGTCTAAAGTCCAAACTAATCCGTCGGAATTTTTATCTGGGCGCCGGGAGCTCTGTACTTTGATCCCCTTCCCCACAACCTGTCGCGGTATTGAAACTGGTTACCGGGCATTTTGGGCTCAGGTGGACGTGTATAATACCCGTAAAAAATTATATTGCTGTACTCAAAATTGTATACCTCTCTATACAAGCATTCCCAATAGAACACGGACTAAGTATTAGGCAATATTGAATTCTAAAAGTAACATTTACACTACAGCCAAAGTTTAAAGTAATAATAATAAGAAACTGAAAACATCTTAAATGAAAGATAAGAGAAACTATAACGAGTTAAAGGAAAACCACCACAATTATGCAGACTTGATTAATTCCTGAGATACAGGCTAGTTCTTAAATTATTACTTTACGACCGGCAACGAATTCGCTCGTTTACTGTGTTAATGTGTAACTCCATTTCACTTGTACAATAACCATATATTTCAATTTATCTCACGATTAATTGAAAAAGAATTCTTATATTATACAGATATAGGATAAGATTAGATCGAGAATACCTTGGGATAAGAAAGAGAGCTCTCATAGGGTGCAGATCGCACAGAGGTGGCTGACTCTCGGCCATCTCGAGTGCAGTGATACCGAGGGACCAAAGGTCAGAGCGATTGTCGTAGGTTGCATCCGGGTTCTCGTCGCAGGCGATCACCTCGGGTGCCATCCAGTAGGGCGTGCCGATGAACGTGTTCCTTCTGCCAATCGTTCTATCTAGTTGCGCCGAAACTCCGAAATCGACTGCAAAACACACATAGTTAGTAAAAAATATTTCATATTATTTCTTATCATCCACGGATCCATCTACTTACCAAGTTTGACTTCGGCATTATCTGTCAGCAGGACGTTTTGCCCTTTGATGTCTCGGTGGATGACTTTATTGGAGTGTAAATAGCTGAGGCCTCTCAAGATTTCTCGGCAAATGTACGATATCCACTCTTCCTTGAGAGACTGACCTTTTGTTGATTTTACTAAGTCAGTTACGGAGCCTAAAAAATGCATCACTTTAAATGAAGACTAAAGGTTTAACGAGTACAGTCGAATCCTGCAGTAGCTGTACATTTTAGTATCTGGTCGCAGTGACGTATTAAAGTGAGAGTGGTTTGAATTTAGTATAATCAATAGCTGCACCCAAGTTTTAAAGTGTACGGCTGCTTCTGAGTGCGACCGTACTCTAAGTAGGCGGATTATGATTTAGCTCAATTAAAGGACTGTGGATGTTTTCATTTCATTTGAACCACTAAATATATACCTACATTTAATTAAAAACATACATTTAATACAATAGTGTAAAATGAAATGAGAACTCGTGCGTTTAAACTGCATGAACATGGAACATTGAACATCTGATCCGTTCGGCGGCTGTATGAAGAGCGCGATGTGCCTTCTTTCGTCCTTACTCAAACTATTGAAGCGACGACTGTAGATGTATTTACATACTTGGCAAACTACATTTACAAAAGGACAAGAGGTAGACGAAAGCTTAGTGTCTTTCAACCACGATGGCGCGCGCGCCTTTTCATTCAAGTTGACGATGTACGGTTGCGCCAACTATTTTCCATGCAGTTTTCTTGCATCGTCAGTTTTATTTGCGCTTTTAAAATTCTATTATTTTACATTCATAGTTCCATATAATGCTAGTTTAAGTATTATCATTGTCATAAGGAGCTTGTGTCAGAGAATGACTGAGTGTTGAGTTTCTTGCGGCACTTCTTTTCAACAGTGTAGTTGCTCTTGGGAATAGCTGGTAGACTTTTGACGTGTAAAAGTGCCCATGCCTGGTTATTGAATAAACATCTTTTATCTTTTTAATGTAGGGAAAATAAAAAAGATGGGCAAAACTACGTGGAGTGAATACGTTGCTGATTTAGTACAAAACTAATATAAATAATGACAATGAGGAAAGGATATCTCAAAATCATTTCGTCATCGTCCAAAAGAACAAAGGCACTATAAAAGTATGAAGATCATTTTCGCACGATTTTTTTTTATTTTTACGGCAGCATAATCAGATTAATCAGCTTAGTTGGTCACCTATTAAGGGCTACTCTTACCCGCGCCACAATATTCCATCACCAGCCAGAGCTGGTCATCCTTTCCAGGAGGACTCTTCTTGATGAAAGCGCCATAATACGTTGCAATATTGCGATGGTTTGAATACTTCTTTAAAACGTTAATTTCCAGCTTTATCTCTTCTTCCTCGTCCTCTGTGACGTCCATAACCTTGATGGCGGCGAGTTGACCGGTTTTCGTGTGGCGGCCCTATGAGAAATAACATAACGAGGTGAAATCAATAACACAAAGCTCATTTTATTCAGTACTCAAACGCAATCCCGGAATATTTGGCTTGATTAGGCCCTGCTCAAACGCATCCATTTCCAATGGCTAAAATGGGCGGCTACACTGCATCGTTTACCATTATACGTAGCTACTTTATATCTGCCCACTTGTGCTTATTAAACATAGTCTGATTAAATTAACCAAGTTCATTGACATTAATTGACTCAACTCTTTAATTGTAATGCTTTCAAATGCTCCATTAAGGTCCGTTACTAAATGTACCAGTGATAGAGCGCATACCTAGCTCTAAGTAACTAATGTTTTTCAGTATAAACCATTGAATACTTGAAAAAAATATGTTTATTATGATATATTTTTCACAAACCTTTTTTAACTTACATTTTAATAGAAATAAAGAACAAGATGATTCGATTAGATAGCATTGTTTTTACTAAATTATGTGTAGAATTAAATTATTATTGGTCGACAATCTCAAGAACCCCTAAGTAGGTTTGAAACGTCCAACATGATAGCTTTCCTATAGACCATCAATATATACCAGGGGTGATCCATAAGTTTTGATAATCGGTATAAAAAATGGGAGTACTTATCTCCCATCATTATACTTTTACTGGAATATGCACACTTTCTGTGCTTGCGTAAACTTAATAACGTCATTCAATACCCCTTTAAAAATATTTTTACTTTTGGAGGTCAGATTATGTACCTTAGCTACGTCATCATAGCTTTTGATTTTTATAGTATAGTTGTTTTTGAACATTACTGAATGAGAAGTAGGAGTCGGAACTAAGGGCTACATAACAGGAGAAGCGGTTATCAGTTCTGAAATTTGGTCGAAGACCAGCACCCTTTTCAATTAGAAGGCTCTGAAGCACAATTACTGCCGCAAATTCGTATTTTTTTACTTTAGCTTATTTTTAATATCTTTACATAACTTTGAAAGAATAATGTTAAATAACTCTCGTAGATTACTTGAGCTCCATTAGTAAAAGCTAATGTCAGTTATTATTTGTAGGCCTCAATAATCCTGAAAAAGGCCGAAAAACCTACCCTAAATTTTGGTGACAGCGCTGGAGATAACTACTATAGAGTTAACTTATTATAAAGTTAAACCAAGGTTTCATTTTCAGTAACAATATTTTTTAATAATGCACCAGGACGTCCTCCACACCGCTTTCAATACTTAAAAACTCACTCCTATTTTGCTGACTTGTAAAATTGGTCATACAAACAAAAATTCGACTCTTTGATGCATTCGTTCGCAGCGGATTAGAATATGCCTGCTCTGTGTGGAATCCGTTCTACGACGTCTACATTAAGCGCATCGAAAGTGTACTAAAAAGATTTTTGTGGCATCTTACATATAAAGCAAATCTCGCAAAAAAACTGCGATCTTATAACGATAGACTGCATTATTTTAATATGTCGTCGCTTGCCGATCGCAGGAGGAAACACGACCTGGTGTTCTTCCATAAATTAGTTAACGGCACGCTGGACGCGCCGATTTTACTCTCATCTATTCGAATTCGTGCGCCCTCAGGCAGAATACCTAGACCATGCAATTTCTCCTTGTTCTCTTCAAAGTCGTCTAAAACCAATGTAGGCAAATTCTCACCCCTGAATAGGATAATAGCTCAATACAACACCCTTGAAAAACAAAAGTTTAGTAAGGAGGAAAAAATTGATATTTTTGGCGATCCTCTGACAAAGTTTAAAGTTTCGCTGGTCCCTTTCTGTACTTAAGTTTAGTAATTTAATAATTTTTACATAAAATTTATAAACACGTAACTATTTAATTTTGTTAATTCCTGGCGCTTAGTATTTTTAATTGCTAAGTACCTAATTTTTTAATTTTTAATTTTTAATTTTTATTTTTGTGTTTTCTCTAAAGCATCCTATTGCAAGCTGTGGTTGTCTGTAATTAGTGTAGCATTTAGATTTAAACCTAACACATCTTGTATTATTTTCCACTAAACAATGTATACACTGTTGACAATCCTAAATAAATAAATAAATAAATAAATACATATTTTTTAGTTTAGCTGTCACAGAAAAACTAATTAATGTTTTTTTTTTCTCTATCTTAAGGTTGCTTAGTGCCATGGTATAATTCTCACTAAAAAAATATCATTACGGGGATGGTTCATACCGATTATAAAAACTTATGTATTATGGATCACCCCTCGTTTATACATTTATTTGTGTCACTTTAATCGTTTCTTTTTTGTATTTTAAAGTCTTTTTTGTATTAACATTGTGCTTCATGCCTGGAGAGGCCGAAATCGGACGCCGTTGTATATGTATGGCGATGACACATTAGAAATTATAACAACTTTCGCGGTCAGCGATACATGTGAAGGTGTCATTAGCTAACGATTTCAGATTTCTCGGCTTAGATAGTAAATAAATTTCGTTACAAGCTCGAGTGCACTTATCACAAGGAGAGTAGAAAAGTGTCAGTATAGGTGGGTGCTCAATAGAGCTTGAGACCAGGTCACCACAACCAACGAGAGATGGTCGAGCGAGATGCTCCACTCACTACCTACCCACCTACCTAGTTAGGCTGGTAAATAGTGGAGCATCTCCCACACCAGGTATCACCTTCGCTGGTGGCCTACGAGCTTGAGCAATAATATCTAACTACGAGTCGCTAAAGACCGAGCCACACCGGTTGCTTGTACAGCACCTGCGTGTCGACGCAAGCGTAGATGTGTGCAGCACCCCTGTTACACCGGGTTACGCGCCCGTTTGCGTGCAGGCCGACGCCACGCGTGCTGCAGAGCTGCGCACGCCACGCAGCACACGCTGCAGCTCCGTAGCGTACCCAGCCGCCATTTGAGCCAACACATTTGACGGAATGTATCCAGAACATAATATAAGGACAGTTTTTTAATTTATTTCCCCATGGATAATGGGATTGTGGCAATTCTACAATATATAATTACAGCAAAGAGGTTACCTGGTAATCCAATCGATGCACCGATTTGTTCCCACATTTTTTTTAATACCCTTTATGCATTAAGTTGTATACGCATTAATGTACTCGCACAATATCAAAAAGCTTTTCTTTTAGTTCGAGATTCATGATTAAAAAGTGATTAAAACTACGACGTGCACCGGCACAGTTGTAATTGAATACAAGAGGGCATTACGTGTCCGAACTTGTCCAATTCGTCGACTGACAGCACACGCTTATTACTCTTATTAGATTCAACGTCATCACTGCAAGCATCGAACCGACGTTGCTGCTCCGCTCTCTACACGTGTGCACGCAGCACGCAGTCGGTTTGCCTCAATAGAGCTGCAATGCGTGCGCCACGCATTACGCGCACGTCACGCAAGCGGTTTGACATATTGTATGAGGATTTATACTATTCAACGCAGGTGCTACACACGCAGGTGCTGCACACGAGAAAATATGGTCTGGGAATTTTGTCCACAATAGGTACACTGCCCGGCGATAAATATTATACATCGACCTTTGGAAAGAATCGGCAAATTTCGGGTTCCTAGAGAGTTATCTCTGTCGCACACTACTTTTATAATATAATATTTGCTAGTCGTGGTTCAGATGCGATAGAGTGCTGTCGCGTCCAGTCCAAATATAAATTGGAGTTGTTAAAATCCTAAATTTTAAATCAATTGAAGTTGTACGATGGCGTATATAGGAAAAAAGTGAAACCTTAACGCGAAATTTATAAATATTTTGGAACCGACATATTTAAAAAAATGAGGATGATAATGTAAGAAATGTGTAGACGATTTCACTGATAGACTAGTGATAAATACGGCTGATAATGACAGTGATATTAAACTCAAAGAGAGCACGGACACCTAAATGAAAGGATTTGAGATTTTTACTGAGTATTGCATTTTATTTATTCTTTTTGCATATTTTGTTATTCCTCTACCTAAAGAAATTACATACATTACAATGCTTCTATTTTCTTAATGTCTGCCAGCAAACTTTGTGTTTCGTCAGTCCTCGGAAAAATATTCATTTATGTTACATACCTACCTAATTGTCAAACATAAGAACCTCCTCTTTTTTGGAAGTCGGGTGTAGAAGTACAGTAAGGTGCAAAACTGAGTCAATATTAGCACCTTAGTAGAATGTAAATAAGTTGATGATAATTAAAGGTATTTTAAATATTTAATACGACAAGTACTTCTTGAAATTTGCTACAAATCCTCCTACCAAATGATTTACCTGTCATTTACAGTTTTTAAGTAATTTTATCGTAAAAACTGTTAAATTTAACTTTTTTTATTTGTCTAATCTTTTAATTCTTTCTGTGGCAACCCAAAATAAGGACCCTGATAAAACTAAAGAAATTTAGCCTTTTTAAATTAAGTAAAAAATTATTAAAATCGGACATACTTTTGGTGGCAGCTATTGGCGACATTAGTTCGGTGCACGGTTCACTTTTGCACCGAAACAAATTAGCCACACAAACTGGTTGTTAGTTCACTATGGTAGCGGATTAAAATTCTGTATTAATAGAAAACTACGTCCCTAATTCAAGCAGTTGATACCTCATTTTAAAAAGAATGGAATCTATTTTAAATAGTTTTCTTATTTGGGGTTGCCATACTGAACTGACACGTCTGTGCTAAGTAGCTGGGGTATTTTATATTATTTAATTTACTTAGCGGTCCGTCTTTTAGATAAGCTACAGGAATGCATTTAACAAAAAAAGTTTTCAATCAAGGTAATTGCAAGGGCTCACACGTGCCTCAAGGCCTTGACAAAAATTTACGGATTGCATTATGATTTGCTGCCCCACCCTATTCACCAGGTCTTGCACTGTCAGACTTCTATCAGTTCCCCAAACCCAAAACTATTTTGGGGGCAGAAAATTGGAACAAACAAAGAAGCCATAGCTGCTGTGGAGGAGTATTTTGCAGGCCTTGAGAAAAGCCATTTTATGGAGGGCATAACAGCGTTGGAGCGAAGGTGGACTAAGAGTGTAGATACTAATGGAGATTATGTAGAAAAATAAAACCAATTTTATTATGTTAACTGCAGTATTTAATTGTAAGGCTAGTAACTTATCATCCCACCCTCGTGCTTAATGACATGATCCCACTGAATTTATTACAATGTCAACCTATTGAAAGATATTGGGCTACCATTACTTTTGACGATGGCCCATGATGATAGCCCAGCATCTTGTGAAAGTCAAGCAAGAAAGTTTACAATGATAACTCAGCTTATATACTTTTTTTAATTTGGGCAATCCATTACGTTACAAACAAAGAGATTTAATATTATAGGTTATAGATACACATAACTAACTCGTGGCATTTAGGTAGCACTTGACAGATTAGTGAGTGGCCATTGGGAACATTGTCACAAAAACTTTGATCATAAGCGTCAGAAATGCCATCTAGCCTTGAATAGCAAAATACGCATTAAAATAATTAGGTCAAATATTTCAGCTACTGGAAGGTAGGTAGCGCAAATTTTAAGTGATAGGGGTGTCACCAATGCGATGTTAATACTATCGATAAAGGTTACTAAGATTGATTTAAAATTGCATCTTCGTCGGCGTAGGACCAGTTTTTGGTTCTTTCATCAATTTATTTATATTTATATTTATATTGAAGTACTTAACATGATTAATTCCGTGCATGGCGTACAAATAATTGATTAAAATCAATTAAGTAAATACACAAAATACCTACAATATATTTCAGTAAGTCTGCTTGTTTTCATGGAAATTCCTTTTTTCATCTAAGACACAGATACGACCGTACACGCGGGTGTGTCAAAGTATTAGTTTCGTTAGTTTAGTTAGTAGTAGATCACGATTGTTCGCTATGTCCTGTCTATTACTATAAGTACATTTAATGTCTTTGGCTATGAATCAGTTCTTATTGCCTAAACAAAAAAATATTAATTTAGACAACATAGGTAGGATTTACAAAAAAAAATATACGTATTTCATAAATAAAATCGCTTGGCAAGTAATAAAAGCATAGTTCTATAGTTGTTTAGGTAAAAATGGTGCCTGTACTGCTAGTAATAATGATGTTATGCTTTTGAAAACATTCATGCAAAAGTATAAATAAGAGGCTATCTGTAAACAATAAGAAAGCAATAAAAACAATGCAGAATTATTCAGTCAATGAGTAACATGTATGATTGAATCACCAATTTTATTAATTAATTACAAGTGTATTGAATATAATATTTCATGAATCTTACCAAAGACATTTAAATAATGCACTTTAATCAGGTTTAAAACCAGGGACCCGCCCACCCATTCACTGATAAAAACCTTTGAAAGACTAACCTCTCAATAGAATACCCCACTAAAAGAATAACCTCTTAGAACGAAATATATGATAAGTTATTTGTTAAGCTAACCATTCACTATAAGGGAAACCTAAACAGCTAAAGCACAGATAACCCTTTTAAATAGCGCTTTAATAAGCATATCAAACAGCTTTTCTAAGTAAAAGACTTATAAAACCCATTTGAAACCCCTTGAATGGGATAGCGGGTTTTAAAAGCAAATCAAATGGCATATTTTAAGCAATACGGCTTTTCTAAGTAAAACCCTTATAAAAACCCATTCAAAACCCTTGAATGGGGTAGGGGGCTGGTCCTGTTTAAAATATGCAAATTTTCTTCAATAAAATATACCTACCTGATTTGCTGGTTAGATGTAGTCTGTGTGAATCATATCATTAGAGTTCAACATTAGATTGTAAAACAAAATATAATCCAAGACTTAAGGTCAGGGATAGTTAACAGTATTCTGACTACCAGTTTTAAATGAGGTATAACCAGTTTTAATTGCATTTTGCTATTTATATCGCTAAAGCTGTAATTAGCAGTATAATGAATACCATTATACCGCTATTCCGGTATTCAAGTATATTATCAGTTTAGCCGATTGAGAACAATACCTCTTTTTATGCTTTACCCCTTAATACCATAACCAGTAAACCTGTCAGTGTCAATACACTCGTTTATTTGTTTCTGTAAATGTTTTAGGTGTTATTACAAAAAACTCAGACACGCCTTAGACAAGTCTGAAATTACAATAATTAATTACAGTCTAATTGACATCTTACCAGGTGCAATGAGTAGCGTTATTGAATACAGGTATTTAATACTATAAATAGTGTATACATAGTGATAAGAAAAAAAGCGGAATAACAATAATACGAATATGGGTATTTTTTTGGCGGTAACAATTTGTCAATTTAAATACAGGTATAGAATAAAACTTTTGTTAGAGGTAACATAGAAGGCAAGTTATTAAAGTAAATGTATTCAAATAACAAGTTTATTTAGTGTAGTCACCTCGTCCGTCCGGCAGTAGGGCTTAATTGTCTTAGTCTAGATGATGACAACACTTTATGTATTAGTGCATAAAATACGATTTTATGCAGCCTATAGGTACCCAGCATAAAGAGGGACTTTACGAGCATGAGAAGTGAAAACTTAGAAACATACTAACATAATCATAGAATGCATTAGTTTTTGTTAAAGTTTGTAGTTTGATGTAGTTTACTCATCTGAGAGCGAGTATATGTTTCAGTGCATTATCAGAGCTGAAATATTAAGTTACTGTTTTCTCATGATGTCAACTACTATCACCCTATATCAAGTTTGTTTCGCGTTGGTACTTTATCTAAATTACATATGCTTGTTTAATATTCTGATATACTTGTCTTACTTCTATTGATACCAGTGACACACAGATGCTATCAGGCGACTACTTTAATCAAGTAGGTATGCCATTTATTCCTTTTGCAGATGCAGATTTTAAATGAATTAGAGTATCTAACATAGCCACCCTCTGGAAAGATAGTGGTATAGTTTTTGTTCAGCACCTTAGTATTGAGTCATCAAAATGGGTAAATCCGATTTACAGTTGTGGTTTCTTTTAGCTGATAGTGTAGTAACACATTTTTTAATTTAGGAATAAAAGATTTGTACTATTCAGATGCATATTTTATGACTAACTTTAAATTATAAGAAACAACATTTATGGGGTTATTTTCTATCTCTGGGTGTTCCCTCATGGCTGAGGGTCATGGTCATCAGCTGATGTGTAGAACACTTAAAAAGTCTACAACAGAATTCCAGCTTCTTCCGTCTGTTATGTCCCTCACATTTTAATATTTTAAGGTTATGTTTAAGGGTAACAAATACATAAATAGCGCCATGGCATATATATGTGTATTATTAAAATATCAATCTTAATTCAAACCACTCTGATTTCAAAATTCAAATATTGTAGCGAACAGATGTTGTTCATAGGTCGCTCCACTGGTTAATTAGTTTTCAAATTAATGTCAAGTACCTAGTTAATAGTCAGTTCCAATATTTATTCAGTATCCAATTTTATCTCTAGTCTACAGTTAACATATAGTCATACTAATTTTCCATTAATTAGAAAAGAAAAGAAGATATTATGTAAATTATGTCCAGTAGAATAAACAAGAGTTTTGTTTCAATAAATAAATAGCCCAGGAACACTATGCAGACACAACAATATATCTATATCAGTAATTTTATACTATTGCCAGCATATAAAAAAACTTGTTTAATTATTAGTATAAACAACAAGCAAAACTGCTATAGCAATCTGTCAGATAAATTTTACCTCTCACTTTTTTATATAAAAAGAAAAAGGAAATAGGTAACTTGACCTATCATAACTTTATTTTGCGATTGGAAAAATCAGCCCTAAGCCTAATTTTGCCAGACAAGGTACTTATGAGCGTA
Source organism: Acleris holmiana (assembly GCA_949316455.1). Lineage (NCBI taxonomy): Eukaryota > Metazoa > Arthropoda > Insecta > Lepidoptera > Tortricidae > Acleris > Acleris holmiana. The sequence goes on along the minus strand of OX438762.1, from coordinate 14,222,297 downwards.
AACTATCTAACATTAACAAGAACAATGATATAAATATTTGTTTTGTGTTATTTATTTCATTATTCCAATAGGAGTCAGTGACAGTACAATACCCGCTATCATAATTTTTAATTAAAGAAAAAGGGAATGATTGTCATAAAAGTTGATCATAATGTAACAAACAACAATTATATGTTTCTCAGCAATAGGGCACAAAAATTAGGGACAACATGGTTATTCAAAATGTTATGAAGAAAAGAAAAAAATTTGGTCATTCTATTTAAAAAGAAAGCAGAATTGCACTATTTAGATTACGATATTTCGCTTTGCTCTAACAAGACATAAATATGTTCTTAAAATCTTAGACATTAAGAGGATTGTTAAGCAAAAACAAATCTATATGAAATGCAACAACATTTCTCTCCCCTAAAACATAGTCAGATTTTTTCCATTTTTTCCGATTTTTGGATATGTTGTAGATATTATGAGAAACTTTGTCTGTTTGATTTCCTTTCCAAGAAAATGTTTATTGAAAAGAAGAAAATATAAATAAAAAAAGTGAAACCGTACAGACCTAGTTTTTCATAATATCTACAACATATACAAAAATTGTGGAAATCGGATAAGATTTAGGGGGTGTGAAATGTTATCGCCCTGAGCTGAATTTGTATGGATTATTTATGACAGCTATGCGATTTTAGCATTGCTTCACCATCCTCTTAATGGAAAACTTTACATGCAACAAAAAGTAGATATTAGCATATATTAACGAGTAATAAGAAACAAAATGAAACATTGACAAAAGGAAGTTTCTCTTATTTAGTATTAGTTACGTACTACAGGGTAGATGTAAATTACCTCCTATATAAATAGTTGTTATACTAGATAAATCTACACATACCTTATACACCTGTCCATAAGTGCCATTGCCTACCACTTCTATGAGTTCAAATATACCAGCTGGATCCTGAAATGACGTATAACAGTGTTTGATAAAAGATAAAACCTTACTACCGAACCTTCGCTATGATTCACGCCCCGTGAGATCATTGCCCTTTTAATAATTGATTGAGAAACGGACATGGGCATACAGAAACGGGGACTTAAATGAATGTGAACAGCCTAATAGTTCATAAGCAATTTCTGTTAAACATACCTTTAAAGCACTGAGGTCAATGTCGTCTAATGAACAATTCACAGACGGTGCCAGTTGATGCGCCATTTTGGAGTATATTGTCACACGCGAAGACAAAGCACGAGAACTCACATCAATGTAAAAAGTGCACGATACTCCATGTACATGACATTGACAATAAAATTAATTTATTTTAGAATTGTACGATTGCACGATATAAGAAACACATTGTTTACAATTAAAATTAAGTAAATTACAAATACACAAGTTCGAACGTCGCACACACACCCGGTGGGGATGCCAGGTTTAACTAACCTAACGTGAGTGATGACAGCGAGAAAAAGTATAAAGCGCTCATTACACAGTCATCCCAGCGCCCCTTCTGGTAACGATCGAGATGAAGTCACATGTGAGTGAGATGTGTGTATTAAATTTCGAATTATAACCTAATTTAGTGCCCGGTCCGATTGTCGGAAACTAGTACGGAGGTTTGGCAAAAAAAGAGTTTAGTGTCAGGTGAAACTACATTATTCTCAAGGGGCCACTCTACTCTTAGGCCCCCCACAGACCTATAAAATGTTTACGCAATCGTATTTTTGTACAATCAGATTGAAACAGATTCTGCCCCCTACCTACACGTGTCAATTGATTGAGTCAATCACAATGATAAAGGAAGATAATGGATATGACATACCTACAGAATAAACGTGCCTACCTAAACTACCATAGCAAACATAAAATGGCGGACTGACAGATGTTTAAGTGCTGCCCCGATTCGATAGTAATAATAAAGTTATCGATAAACCAACCATATGGGTGGGAAGTTCTCAACTCGTCTGTTGCAGCAGTGGGATACCTGAAGGTCTTGCAAAACGTCGTCTTGAGCACAGTCAGCACTTAGAACTGCACTGTATTTAGAAACCCGTAATATTTTTGAAATACCTATCCAACAACACACCACAGTATAAGTAGACGAGAAAAAAAATACATTCTCACGTTACGTGTAGGGGAGGCAAGAAAAAAAAAACTTTTTTTACCACTTTTTTGGCGTGACTAATATGCATATTCATGCCAAATTACAGCTTTCTAATACTTAGAGTCTTTGCGCTAGGCTGCGGACAGACCGACGGACGGACGGACATGGCGAAACTACATATAAGGGTTCCTAGTTTGACTACTGAACCCTAAAAATGGTTCTATGCTTTCTTTGGCACATTCCATATACGTTCTAAGTATATAAAAACACACGTTGTAAGTATGATAAAATTACAAAGAAACATGTTATGTTAACATTAATTGTCATGATGAGAAATTTCCAAGTTTTTTCGATATTTTAAGAACAACCCTAGCTGTCAAATTCACCGGTTTATTTACTTTCTTTAACTAATCTTGATTTATAGATTAATAATAATGTACTTCATATTTAAATCCCCCAATAATGACAAAACTGACCATTATTTTAACAAAAACATAAACTAACCGGTGAAATGTTAAATATTTCTGGTTTTTGCTGTTTCTTCCTCCACATTCTAACTAACTACACTTAAGAGACATTGCGATGAAGTTTCTCTTTCAAACCATGTGTAACTTTTGGCTATATATAAAACGAAAAACAAGATAACATTTTTTAAGTGAATTCCGCACGGTTGACACATCAGATACTTATGACAAGCAAACTAAACGTGGCTGACTAGGCACGTTAGGTATTTGTATGGACATCAAATTATAAATGTTGCCATTATTGCACTGGCTGACGTAATGTCATCTCTTTTTACTTAGGAACATAGAATTAAGTTAAAAAGAGATAAGATTTTCCATTTTGTTAGTTTAGTTTATTTCTGTTTCTTTGACACTTCTCTTCTTTGTGAGGTTGTCTGGAAGAGATCGCTACTTAGCGATAAGACCGCCCATTGGCTCACTTAGTAAGTTTTAATTTATATTTTACTTTTCATGATGTATTTGTATTTTTTAATTCATAATTCATTTATTCATTGCAGTTATGGGTTTTACAAGATCTTAATAACTAAGCATAACAATACGTCACGGCATAAACCCTGTTAGGGCACAGCAACACAAAACTTGCTATATTATATGCATACATTGTCGTTCTTCTTCTCTTTTTATGGCCGGTCCACCGCGACGTACGCAGTGATTTCGCCAATGTCAAGTGAGTAGAGTAAAGCAGTAAACAGAATAAATCAAAATCAAAAGCCGGACATCTTTCAATCGGCCATCTTCCCTCCCCGAAGGTTACCGCTAGTGTACGCATCCATTGTTATCGCGGGGCAAATACGATTTGACATTACTCATAGATTATGAAAAAAATGGCAATAACAGAAGTGACACTCGCGTAGTAGCGCGTCTCTATAGGGAAGGTGTGACTAGATACCTTAAAAAATAAGTCGTTATTTTAAAATACGGCAGAATAAATATTTATTTTGAATGGCAGTAAATGTTGTAATTATACTTTTTTAATTCCCCGTTACTTTAAGAGTAGGTACCTACCTAATTCGATTCTAACATTAATAATATTATTCTATTCTAACATTAATAAATAAATGTAAAAGTTTAAATTATGTTTTTTATTCACCTAATAGTAAAAATGTACATAACCTGTCAAATATATTAAAGTTTCCAACAAGTTTTAAATGGTTTTCGATATATTTTGAAACAGATATGGTCACATTCTTGCCTGAGTAGCAGAAAAATGGCGCACACAGCTTGTAAACACAATCACTCGTTGTCACTGTAATTATCGATTACCGTCTTAGTGCCATCTAGCGCTGAATAGCAAGGCTTATTACTCGTCGCTAGATGGCAGCTAAGTAAACTAGTAAGCGCCACCTTACACTGAGTAGCTGAACTACGATGGAAAAAACGCGACATTTCAGCATTTTTAGACCTTGCTAAAATAACATAAACCTTAATTTTGTCTTACTATCAAAAAAATGTTATGACGTTTTAAGTTCGTAAGCTTTAACCAATTATGAGAAGGTTGTTTATGAAAGCATAAGGCGCACACATTTATAAAAGTGGCGACACCGGGTAACGAATGAATTTGGCACTCATGGCATATCTCCCTTGTTTCTATGATCTGAGGTTGGCAATCTCTTTAAGCGATTCGAGTGCCATTCATTTTTGATTGTTGTTTTCTTTAATAGGTTTTTTTTTCCTTGCAAATGTGATGAAAAACATTATGTGTATCGCGGGCAGTAAGGGGATAACAAACTCGAGTCATTAAAAGTCCTCCGCTTACGGCATCGGGCTTCTAATACCCTCGTTAGTAATCCCCTTCTTACTTCCCTTGATGCAGAATGTACTATTAAGCTTCAATGCTTGACATTGCCAACGAATTAACATAGGCGTTCTGGTGGGATTGAATCAACGTTTTCCAAGTGGCAACCTTCCATCGTCAATGGTTCCCTTCGTCAATCGGTTAACGGTACCCTTCAACGGCCAAGTCACACCACATTAACTATAATAAATAATAAAGGAACCTAGACTTGGCACGATTTTGTCTAGATTTCATTACTTTTTAGAGATAAACAAGCAGCTCCATCGAGACTTGGCTAGGTAGTTTTTTACAGAATGTTTTTGGTGGGATTTCACTTCTTTTTGCAGAAACGTGGGCATATTGATTTATTTTATTAGATTTTCTTATTTGACACAGTTTTTTTCTTTTTAGGAGTATTATTGTTATTATTACAAATCTTTTTTTCTTTTTTTTTGGGTTCTGATTCTTGTACAGTAGCAACAGTTTTTCGTATTGCCAATTCGCGTTTTTTTTTTTGAATTGTTATAATAATAACCTGCTAATTAACCTTAGCAAACCTCACGGAATAATAAGCGAAATCAACGAAATGCAAATAATCCCTCCTAATCCCTAGCAAACGTTTTTCAAGCGCAGTAGAAGAATGTCGTAAACGAACGTAGCGTGGCCGGTTGCCACTTCGCCATAGAAGGTTATCAGAAAAAACAAACGTAAGCGCGTTTTAAAATATAGTCAGCGCTACCTAACGACGTCGGGTATCACTGCCACTCTTAGTCCAATGCATTATATTTTGACCAAATTTTGAGCGAAATTAATATTTTAGTGTTATTTGTTTATTTAATTTGTGCAATGATCGAGTAGAATAAAGTTAATCGTTCGACTATTTCTTCTTGTAAACTTGTAAGTATCAATATAAAAGCCAGTCTAGTCTTATCCAGAGTGTTCGTTTAATTTCATTTATATGCGTATTAAAAGCAGAAGGGGAGGCATTCGCCCAGCAGTGGGACGCTATAGGCTAGATTAAATTAGATCAGAAGATGTGTCCCACTACGCTGGATTTTAGCAATGACAGTCGATTTTTTTATGTACCAATAGTAGAAGGGGGCATTACCATATCTCTAATACAGCTGAGACCAGCTGAAGGTTCTTCATCAGATTCTTCTGACCTTCGATTTTTGACATCAAACGAACCGTCCCACCAAGTTGAATATTTTTTGTAAAGGCGGTATGTCGATCTCTAATAGTTTGGTTGGGCTCTTGTGTTTTCTAATCAGGGTCACCAGGTACTCCAGATCTTCGATTATCCTAGTTTTTATAGTTTTCCCTGTACCAAATTTCAGCGCTCTGAGTTTACGGGAAGTTCTAGTTCTATTCTGATGATCATGTGCGAGTGAGTGAGTGTCATAAATGCGAAACTTTGCTTTCGCTTAACTTCTAAACTAAATGACCTACAGACTTGAAATTTTGGATTTTAAGTATGTAATTATAGCTTACTAGATGACGAAAATTTCTGCGTTCTGGTCTTATCCAAAGGTTCTCAAATAGGGACCTGAATATGCGGCGAAATGGTTCCAGTAAAGGATGGTACGGCAGTGTTTGCTTCGCGCTCGCCTTGGCGGGGGCACTACGGTGCCCCCGATGCAAGTAGAGTTGCCGTTCACTTTGGCGTCTCGTACGGCAGTCTCTATTTCGAGCTCTGGGGATTCCGCGTGGAACACGGAACCAAAGTGCTCGGCGAAGGCTTCCACCGCATCCTGCTGGCATAAGTATTCGTTATTTCGCGTATAGTTCCGTATCTGTCGAGTATTGCGACCAGGGATCGTTACCGGTGTCCTGCTCACCGGTTTTAAATGAGGTATAACCGGTTATAATTGACTTTCACTATTTACACCACTAAAGCTCTGAATACCGCTATTCAAGTATATTATCGGTTTGGCCAATTGACAACAATACCTCATTTTGATACTTTACCCCTAAAAACCATTACCTGTAATACCTGCCACTGTCAATATACTCGTTTATTTGTATGTATATGGTACCATTCTTTGGTACCATGTTCCCCTCAACATCTACAGATGGCGCAAGGCAGAACATCCCAGATAACCAGCATACAATAAGGCGAAGCAGATTAAGTAGAAACCAAGACTATACTACAGGTAGGAGTTTACTCTGTTCTCTAATATTATCGCCGAGAACTATGAAACTCTCCCAATTTCATTAGGCTCGGCTACACGTCGTCGTGATAAAACCGCATAGAAAAGCTTTTCAGGGAAGCCGAGGCCATTGCGGCTTTTTCCATCAAATTTGAAACTTTATTTGTATGCTGTTATAGCCGTTGTCACCTTTTATAATTTTAAAAGTACACGGGGCGACAGAGTCGCGTTCGACCTCCAGTCGCAACGAGTCAAAAATCCAAAAACTAATCAAAACATTGCACTTTGCAATTATCATTTTTCATTACGTACGCCTTTACGCGTCCTTTTGCGTCAAAACTTTAGGTGATGTTTTTAAGTGGTGTTAAATTGTGTTAGATAAACAGAATAGAATACACTAAGTCGGTTAAGTGCTAGTTGGAATCACGCACCGAGGGTTCCATACAAACTTCAAAAATGAAAAATTGTATCGAGGGACCAACGTGCAATGAATTTGCCATTGAAAAACTGTTGTCTCCATACATCAACGTAGGTCGCGTTTTATTTACCAACTGCAAATCAGTGGCGAAGCGTTTATAAAAATATCAAAATTCAGAATGTTTACGTTAGGGGTCTTTGATATTTGGATGGTAATTATTTTTTCAAAAACTGTACTTAGTGCTGGCCGTATCGAACTTGGTCTTGACTTTGTGGGGTCTGTTTTTGCCCCTGATTTAAACAACCTGTGTTTTACAGATCAGGAAACACTCCAATATCGACCAACTTGTTAAATAAAGCAGCTAGATAAGGCGCAGTTAAATCTAAGATGGACACCTGGTAAAACCGCGTAGAAAAGCTTCTCAGGGAAGCTGAGACCATTGCGGCTTTTACCATTCTATTTTAAACTTTATTTGTAATTTAAAAAAACTTTGTTTTATATCATATTAAACTCATGCTTATACTTTCTGAAACACTTTATAGTACAATTATAGTACAATGTGTGTATTGTTAGATAGGTATTAAAAATCATTACGTGTATGCCATTATCAATTTTTAGGGTTCCGTATCCAAAGGGAAAAAACGGGACCCTATTACTAAAACTGCACTATCCGTCTATCTGCCTGTCTGTCATCATGTCCGGTAATAGCAAGACAGCTGAAATTATCGCAAATGATGTATTTCTGTTGCCGCTATAACAAAAAAACTACAAAAAACAGAAAAATTAAGTATCTAAGTCGGGCTCCCATACAACAAACGTGAAATGCCGTTTCGTGCACGATATTAATATTGGCATTAGGTAGATACTTGAAATAATGCAGAATATTAGTACAATCATTTTAAAAATAAGTTTTACTCCAGTGCGTTGTCAGAGATTTATAGTGTAGTTTACGCTGTTTGCATCTAAACGTAATCACAAAATATTCAAAGTCCAAGCAGAAACAAAACGCAGCGTCTGTCTTCTGTTGGCAGCACTGTTTGTCCATCATTATCATTAGGTACGGTGTTTTGTGCGAACCTTGACACTTATCGATATTTTACGATATCCGAAAGGTTGATAAACACTTACTTTGGCAAATTACACATAAAAACGAAGTTAAATTTAAACAAAAATCCGCCGCCTTCGAGTATCAACTTTGACTGTGAATTTGTGTATTAAAATTGTATAAATTGGCAACTTAGTGTTGCGATAAGAAGAAACAATATATCTAAAAATATAATCAAATTACTTTAAGAGCAATCTGAGCCCGACAATTAAAGTAGCTACTGAAAAAAGAAATTCTGGTTTCTCATACCTTCTCCCCCCGTAATCCCTACTTACCCTATTTTTCGGTACTAATCCATAAGTCTTATTTAAGTTTGACAAACCCCTCAAGAGGTAATCAATACAAGTTGATATTAACTTTCAAGAAACCATTTCAATGTGCCTCCACACAAACAATTAGCCGTTGGATAAAATCAGTACCGGGAACTGCGGGTATACTTAAATACAAATATGTTCACAGCATATAGTACCAGACATGCTTCCACTTCAGCAGCTAAAAGATGTGGCGTTAGTGTAGATCTCATTCGCAAGACAGCAGGCTGGACAAATGGTTCAGCTACATTTGCAACGTTTTACAATAGACTACTGCAAGAAGACCCCACATTATTTAGCTCTACTATTAGTGATAACTAGATGTTTTATAAGTTGTTAATTAGACTTGTTATTACTAATGAAATAATGTTGTTTTTTATACCAGAAGTATATCTGTTTCGTTATGAAAGGAAATAAATTCCTTGTTATTATTTCTATTGATATCTTGTCATTCGCAACCCAACTTTGAACAGCTACACTGCAAATCTCTGACAACGAACTGGAGTAAAATTTAATGATTAAACGAACTTACCTTAAGTGAAGTTCTATAATAATTTTACGAAAGTTCGTTGTCAAAGACCTCGTCCCGCCTGTCCCTCTAATAAATAACTTATCCCGTAATGATGGACAAACAGTGTTGCCAACAGAAGACAGACGCTGCGTTTTGGTTTCTGATTGGACTTTGAATACATTGTGATGACGTTTAGTTCCAAACAACGTAAACTACACTGTAAATCTCTGACAACGAAGTAAAGGTAAATTCATTCGTTTAATCATTAAATAATCATACAACAAACGTGTTTTTTGCCGTTACAGTCGGGATCGGGACTTGAGAAACTAAAAAAAAGGTTATGATATAGTGTATAATGTTAATGTTGTATAGATTATGGTACGGAACCCGTGCGAGTCCGACTCGCACTTGGCCGGTTTTTAGGGTTCCGGAGCCGAATGGCAAAAACGGAACCCTTATAATTTCGTCATGTCCGTCTGACCGTCTATCCGTCTATCCGTCTGTCCGTCCGTCCGTCCGTCCGTCTGTCCGTCTGTATGTCACAGCCATTCTACTCAGAGCCTATTTTCACTATCTAAATGAAATTTGGAGGGTAGATGTATTCTATAAACCGCTATACAATGATGTAGTAAAATTGAAAAAAATATATATTCAGCTTCTAAAGTCGTAAAAATTCTGTCCGGGTGGGTAGCTTTTGAACTGTTAAATAGAACATTCTAATAAAAATTACAGTAGTAGAACATACGAAATACTTCCTACCAAAATTGTTTTGAACACAATACGCTGTGTAGTTATTGAGATTTTAATAAAATAAAAAATAGAATTTCAACCATGAACGTTCATCCCAGCTACGGAACCCTTCACGGTGCGTGGTCCGACATGCACTTGGCCGGTTTTTTTTTTTATAATGTAAGGGACCGTTTAGCATTATATTGAACTCCAAAAGTCCCATTTCCGCTAAAGTTACGTCTCCCCTCCCCCACCCCCTACAGCCAAACTTACAAATACTAAAATTCTGGAAAGTATCGTTGTTAAAAGCACTTATAACAGTTATACTTACTCGTAACGAGTTTAAAAGGAAAACTATCACGACCAGGTAGAGTTGATTGGTTCCTGAGATAGAGGCGTCTAAAGTGTTTATACCTACCTACTAAAAATCATCTAAGACAGAACCTATTAACTTTAAATACAAAATTGGTTCATAACTACTTGTGGTTTTTCGAAATAGATTTTGTTTGGGCTGCTACTTACGTAACCGGAATAGAAAAAAACCAACAAACGTACCTTTATGACTAAAAACAGGGTAAGTATTTTTTTTTATCAGTGTATAAATTTTATCATATGATTTTGTATCGTTAGTACAAAAGTCAGTAGGTAATCGTTTTTGTATATTACGACAAAAAAACGAGTCAAAAAAAGTTTTTTTTTGTTGCTAATTATTTTTCTTTTACTTTCTCGTGTGGACACAAAGTCACACTAGAAAATCACTTTTTTCAAACCTCAACAACAAAAACATTTTTACAATTAAACAATGAAATTTGAAATTTCATGTACAGCTTATCAAACAATAAGCCAGAGGGGCTTGTTGACTGGTAGGAGAGACTACTGATAGGTATTCTAAATTTGAAATTTCATTTATTAACTTACTTAACAACACTCCCCTCTCCTCGCACCCCTGCATTAGAGGGTCCATGAATATCGCTAAGTTAGTGGAATCATTGAATCGGCAATATCTTTAATATTTTTTAAGCTAGATTAAAAATAACACAACATGGTGTTGATTAACAATAGCAAAGCAAATATTAAAATTTGTGCACCTATTAAAAAATAACCCTGTATGGTTTTATTGTTTATGGAAATATTCTCAGTGATGATCGATGCACTTTTTATAGGTTGAAACCAATATCTAAAGCACTTTTTCCACTCTGACTGAAGTCTTATCTGCAAAACGTGCTGTTTGAACGCGTCGACAGTATTTTTCACGGGTCGAAAATCGTGGACCAAGTAATTTATTCTTTACATTTGCAAATATAAGTATATAAATATCACTGGGTACCGAATCAGGTCTGTACGGTGGATGACCCGTATATATATTTTGACTCTGAAATAACCGTTTTACGATTTTCTAGTGGCATTGTAGTCACATGACCAAAAAACAGGCCACCATTTGCTTCACGGTGCTTTTTCCACGTGTTATGTTCTTAGGGTTTGGCTCATTTTTAAACATCCTCACTGTTGATTGTTGTTTAGTTTTGGGATCATACCCATAGATCTAGGTTTCGTCACCTGTGTAGAGAAATTATAAACAGCTTTTGAGTCACCACGGTTGTTTTTTCAACATTTTCATACACTATTCGACGCGAGCCATTTTTAATTTTTGTGTATATTTTACGAAAACTGAGTAGGTGTTATATTAGAGTAAACTATTATTCTACATAATGTCATTAATATACCTAAATAGGCCTTTGTTGCAAGGTATTCTTGATTTCAGTTTACGTTGTATGGAAATCGATTAAATAGCATTAAAAGTCGTTTTGATGTAAGAATAACATTATTTTTAATACTAAAATTTATGTTTACTTGAATTTTAAAAAAGTATACCTATTACTTACGACCTAAGTTAAACATTTCCTAGGTACCATTATATAACATCGATGGGTAGTGATCAGGATTTTCGTTAATTTATATTTTTTATCCGGTGAACACCTAGATAGGTGGTCGAGGACTTTAAATGTTATGCCACTATGGAATCCTGTAAATAATAATATTTTAGCTTTCTTTCATGTGGTTTGACGCTGTCATTATGACAAGATTCCACATAACATAACATTTAAAGTCCTTGACCACCTAGATAGGTATTAATAACAATTAAAATCCTTGTCTGTATTATAAAATATAACTTTAAAATAAGTATTAGAAACAGTTATCGATTTTAATATTGGAAGGAGTAGGTGCGTTGGGGTAAGTTCGTAAATGGGGTAAGATCGTATTCATTAAATATATTCCAAATTAGTAGTTATTTTTCTACTCTGGCAACAAAGCGTGAGACGCCATTTTGTCTTGCCCCGCGTCCCAGTCCACGTTGGTCGTTCCGACGCATCAGTTGTGTGTTATGCAAGTTATAGTGGAAGTGTCGTCTTTTCGGATAATTTACGAGATCCGGATTAACCCCATGCAACTTTTCGCTGGCTTTTTCGGTGAGTATTAGCTATTTTTGCAAATAATAAATGGTTAAGTAATCTAGGTATGTGGTGTCTTTTGATATATCTGTTTAAAATAGGCTAAAAAGGCTTGTAAGCTGAGATCCGGTCTTTCCCCAAGCAGATATTAATAGGTGAAGTTCGGACTAAATATATCCGATCCTAAACTGGAATGAAAATGCATGTGGTTGTCAAACTTTAGTTTAATCCGAACTTTAACCTCCGATTTTTCGTGGTGTTGCCATCTAATGCAGCTGAGCTCGTTGATAAACAAAAATTTCTTATGAAATAGGTGATATGTATTTTGTGTATTTATTACGTGAACTTATTTATATTTTGATACCTAAATTATATTTTATGAAAATATTGTTGTTAATAGATTTTACAAGATGTCAATTTATGGGCCCAGCGTGAAATGTAATGTGTATTTTATATAGATACGAGTATCTAGTTTTATAAATACCTATCTGTACTCAATAAAGCATTTTTTTTGTAGGGCCATAATGCCTTGTCAGTACAAGAGAAAGTCACTGCGGGCAACATCGTATTCGCAGGAGGATGTAAGATCCGCAGTAGAACGAGTAAAAAGTGGAGAACTCTTTAATTGTGCAGCATCACAACTCTACACTACTCTACAGTATCCCTACATCTACACTTCATGACCATGTTAAAGGGAAAACAAGCTTACTAAGTCAAACACTTGGCCGCCCCCCTGTAATCCCAATAGAGATGGAGAATAAGCTGGCATCTTGTCTTAGATCTCTGGAAAAATGGGGTTGGGGCTTATCTAGGACTGAAATTTTAGATATTGTCTCAGAGTTCATTAGGGCAAACGAAATTATTACACCTTTTAAAGTTTGATCAGCAATGAGTTGTAAGGCTTTATTTATGAATACATATATTACAACACATAACCTATCCAATACTCAATCTGCTTATAGATTAATAATTTGACTGAATGAAAAGCTTATCAGGATCAGGAACATTTCGAACACGTAAGTTTGAGAGCCACAGCAATTTGAGATTTGGTCAAGTGGGGTAAGATCGGATGTCCGATACAAAAAAAATAAAAAAATGACTATTCCAAGTGATTTATTTAACAATATAAAAATTTCCAAAGATCATCTTGAAGGACGTATAAGAACGGATATTTTCTTTCTATGAACTTTGTGTTCTAAGCCACTATGGCGATTTTAGAAGGTAGTCCGGTCTTTACCCGTGTACGTCCGATATTTACCCGAATTTTAAAATTTTATTCGTATTTTTAACACCCAATAAATAGTAGTTGTCTCGTTTATATTTAAATAAAATACATTTCTATCTATAGCTTATTTAAAAATTATCAATCTTCACTTTAATTTATTCTGCTAACTAGCTTAATTCTCGAGAAAAAATAAATTTGCCATCATCTTCCAAATACACTTAAAATCCGTCCGAACATACCCCAACGCACTTACCTACATAGTCAATTGAGGTTTTTGTCACAAAAACTTCAATCACACCATAAGTAATATAAATGTAAAGAATAGAGCAAGTTCTCATTGTTCCATCAAAAGGAGTTGTATTTGAAGGTTACTTTTGGGACTAGTAAGTCAAACCAATACATACAAAGTATTTTGAGTCCTAACTTAGTTTTTTTTATTCTTCATTAAATTGTCATTAGTTTGTCATTAAATTGTGACAATATTCCTACATTTAGGTATGACAATTTGGCGATTAATCATCCATCGACCTAAGAGTATACAATAAGTCATGTGCATTATTTTATTACAAAAACATCCCTACCGTGTTAGTTAATAAGATAAGATAAGATAATATAACTCCATTAATAAAATCTTAATGATATTGTTTATACCGGGTGTTGCCTGTAATAGGAGCAATAAATTTAGGGATCGTTTCCACACCACAAACGTAACAACATTTATTTTACAACTTTTGAAAACAACTTGTTGTTTACTAAATATTAATGAATTTAGATTTTCCAAGCCAGCAATGTATTATACAGTAGATGTCAACTAGACGATTGGATGGAGTGCATTGAAAATGCTATTTAGTTTGTTCGAAAAAATCCCGAATAATAAATTACATATTTTGTAAAAGTTGTAGAACAAAATAAATGTTGCTACGTTTATACAGTAGAAACGATCCCCCAATTTATTGCTCCTTTTACAGGCAACACCCAGTATATAGCTTATGTTTACATAGAAATAATATTATTACACATGTGCCTGAACTAGGGTTATCCTGTTTTTCAGGCATTAAAAAGCTTACATACTAGGCATATTATTTATACTCATATACTTACCTAACGCTAGGTATATCAGTCAATGTTTCTTATAAATGGGCAGCAGCTCATGTCGTTCTATGCCAGAGGTTCTCAAACTTATTTCGTTTATGCTTTGAGATTTATTATTTTCTAGCGCCCCCCATTTTTTTAGGGTTCCGTAGTCAAACTAGGAACCCTTATAGTTCCACCATGACCGTTTGTCCGTCCGCAGCCTAGCGCAGAGACTCTTAGGTACTAGAAAGCTGCAATTTGGCATGAATATACATGTTAGTCGCGCTAACACAGTGGTACAATAAAAAAAAAAAAAAAAAAACTCGTCTTCCCTATAGTGTGGGGTGTCGTTGGATAGGTCTTTTAAAAATTCTACGTGTCCTCTTCCCCCTACAGCCAAAACTACAAATAATAAAAATCTGTAAGAGCATATAACGAATTTTAAAGGAAAACTATCACGACTAACACGTTCTTGAGATACAGGCGATTAAAGAGTTTATACCTACCTGCTAAAATCATCTACGACGGCACCAATTGACTTTAAATAGTAAATTAGTTATTACTTGTTGATTTTTATGTTGGTAGTACTTAACGGCTTCGGAACCCTACACTGAGCATGGTCCGACATGTTCTTGCCCTTTTTTTTCTTGATCACATCTTAAAATCGCAATCGCATTCAATACTTTTATTTCAGTAATTGTAGCGTGTGCTACATCAATATCAGTCATTATCTTGTTTCTGGGGCCTGGGAAAGTTTACGAACTAAGGTGACTGAGCAGCTAACATTCAAGCTCATCGCACCAAGTTTACCTTCAGCAGGATTCCAATTCCATTCCATGGTCTTCGATATATTTAAGCAGATGGGTTGTTTTATACTCGCATCATCACATCAATGAACAGTATCAAAGCTTAGCTTCAGCTTTCAAATTTAGATTATAATATAAATACTGTGAAAGTCATGGTCAGGTTTTGTGGTTGTTTTAATTTGCTGATTGGTATTTTTTTACGAGTAACGAAATTGCTATCATGTTTTTTAACATTTACCTAGCGTTAATAGTACCTACGGTGTGGTGCGCAATCCTCGGTACGCGAGTCAACACTTGCTTCATAATTTAGTATTTTGTGATTTTTATTTATACGCGGATACTTCACATCGCGTGCTCTCCTTAATAGTGAATCACTGACAAGCTTGATTTTTTAGTATGTCAAAAAAAAACAAAATGTAACCCTCTACCTACGATCATAACGGGAAGTTGTGTATAATACGATGACAACGGGAAGTTGTTCATAAACGATTTGCAGGATTTAACCCAAATAGCTTGTAAAACTATCGGAGTCTCGCTCCAACATATTATTTTACCTACTCAGGTACTTTACAACAATAATGTAACAAAACCGGCTCGATACTTACTTAAGTGTTAGGCCATGGCGTTCACGAGGAAGGGATGTAGGTAGGTAAGTAGTTTAAATGATTTACGGACGACATTGTATGTATAAATATTAAAACTAAGTTAGGTATATTTATATACCTAACTTAGTTTTAATATTTATAATAATTCGTACCTTGGTGAAATTTTGTTTATACTTAAACAAAATTTCACCAAGGTACGAATATGAGTAGGTATAAGGGCAACAGTTAGTCGTGATGTTATAGGCCAATCAGCTGGGTCCTTACGATATTGGAAAATATATCTCTTTGATTGGTAAACGCTGTCACTGGCCTAGTTGGGCCCTACAAGAAGTATAGGATAGGAACTGGTCGCAAGGATCAAAAATTCTATGGTGGGCAGGGCACTTAGTAGGCTGTGACCACAACGTGACTTACTCGTCATCCACTTTCTGGTTGACGTCATATCATAACCTCATAACATAATATACCTACCTAACTGCTCAGAGCTTTTCGGAAGTTTGACATAAGAAATGTAGGTACCTATAGTTATTTGATGCAAGCTTCTGGCCTAGTTATAGCACGACCGACCTAGTATCGTGTCATGTGTGACTATTGCACAAACCTTAATTAATATTATTGGCCAGTCAAGTAGATTGAAGTAAAATATAGCGTGGTACTAAGCTACGTGCGCCCGCGCGGCCGTGCATACCGAATCGTAAGATCAAAGCACGCATACTTTACCTACTCAGATACTAACACGAGTACGACTTCGTCGTGTCGGTGCGGGTGCGCCTGTGTTGGTGCAGCAGCGCACACATGCGCAGCCAAGGGGCAACACCATTAAAAGTATAATAAAAGTTACCAAGACACAAACGCGGCGTACGGTACTATTTGTTTGGAGGGAGGTTGGTTGAAGGCACTCATACAAGCGAGGGAGAGGCTGCGTCGGCGCGGGCCGGGGCCGTCAGTTTACCGTTGTGAGGCGCGTCGTGCGGCCGACGCAGACGCCACACTCGCGCCCCCGGCGCTGCTGCTGCCGCCCAAGACGCCCGCGACCAGGACCTAGTGATCTCGGACTCCTCGCGCTCACAGAGACCAAGTGTTACAAACTCGTGCTGATGTCACTGGAGTGTTAACCCTAATTCAGATTGTGGCTTGGATCGTTTTGTTCGTCAATATAAGGTATGTTCAAAACCACTCTCTTACTTTTGATTTTTGAGTAGGTATACATTTTCATGTGTCATCAGATATAACTACTGTAATAATTATGTTTTTGTGTAAAGCAGCAGTTTGAGGTGCTAACGGTAAAAAATAAATCCCTTTTTTCCGCCACTTTCTGCTTTATTATAAGCTTTTTGATGTAGGTATTTAGTTTCAGAAAATGTTTGTATTCAACGAGTACTTACTGTACAAAGAAGTTTCATTCATGTCTTATCCGCTTCGTCATTTATTGTCACTTGTTTTTTTACTTGTAATAATGTGAAATGGATAAATGAGATATATTTAACTCCACATAGGCAGTTGTAAAAGTAGTGGTTTCTTATAAGAAAGCACTAAACGTACAACAACGTTGTAGCTAGGTGATCTGTGTAGTGCGCGGAGGCCGGCACCTCGCGCGCTGTCCGCGTGGCAGTGCGCGCATGAAGACGGCTTTCAGCACCACCTAAAACACTCCAGGGTTTACATAAATATGTGCCTTAGAAATCCTGACTCCTGGTCTCATACTTTAACTACAGCTATTTTAAATTATAATGAAGAGGAAACTTTACCTGATCACTGATCAAAGAATAACTTTGCTAATATATCTATCGCTGTCGCACTCTGGCGGAAAGCGAGTTAACGCAAGCGAAAGAGACAACGAAGTAAATTGATGATATTATTCTTATTCCCAAAATAACTATTCTGATGAACGGTAATGATATGATTAGTAATTTAACGAAGGTCTTAACTTAGAAGATTTTTTATTCTATTTATTTCAACTCTGGATGTTTGGATGGTGATGCGGCTGATACCTACCTTGCTCCTTAATAAAACTTACCAATAAACTTACTTATATAGAGAAATATATACTTAAATACATAGAAAACATCCAAGACTCAGGAACAAATACGCTCATCACACAAATATCTGCCCTTACCGGGATTCGAACCCAGGACCCCTAGCTTCGAAGGCAGGGTCACTCCCAACTAGGCTAGCGTGTCGTCATAGCCTAAGATATGTTAAATATTTTTTTTTAACATGAAGAGTCAATATCAATTGAAACCTGGATTCTTTTTGAAAAGGATGTCAAAACCCAGGCGAAGTAAGGGATCTCGACCGTAGCTATTACACCACTAGCAATTTAATGCACAAATTAATGTATCGAATCTCGTCTAATCCGCGTTTTACAATCACCACGTTACCTATGTAGGTAGGTACCTAGTTTTCTTACGGGTCTCTTTGGCTGATTCAAGAATCGAAAATCAAAACTTAGGTATACATTTTACCATTTTTTTTGTTAGTCCTAAACTACTAGCGTTTGCCAATGTTATCTCGGATATTGGCTGTTTAATATTCAGCGTTTCAGTTGCCCATCTACAGTTTAAAAAAACAGAAACGTTTGCAAGCAACGTGCGTTTGTTTTTAAAAGATCGCTATAACCCATCCGAATGTATCAATCCGAAAAAATGTTCAGCGAACATAAAATGAAAGCATGAACATACTCAGTACTTACGTACGGATATTTTACGGCGTCGTGCATTATTTACAACAATAACGGAAACAAACTTGAAAGTAAATCCTTTAAAAGGCATTCAAATAAATATAAAAATGTGCTTATTATGTACCTATGGAAGCTCTGCTGCACGGCCACTTTTCCACGTCAAACATCGAGGTACCAGCGGTTCTCAAAAGGAGACCACAGCAGAGATGAAGAGACGCAAGAAATTCAACAGTCAGTCATAATACTCATTATTTAACATACGACAATGATAAATAAAATATTATGCGAAGTTGAGCAGAAAGGAGTGTAAAATAAATAAAAATTAAAAGCTCTATGTAGGTACCTAATTACCAGAACAAAATGACTGTGCAAGACCACCACACAAATTTTCGTCGGGTTTTCCTACATCACCCGTGCCCCCTTCCAGTAAAAGGATACGTTGTAGGTACTATTTTTACTTTGCAAAAGGAAGGTTATCTGTTATCTGCCACTTTTGGATAATTATGTTCTACACGTAAATTAAAACCGACCTTTATTTAAAAATCACATTTTGGGGTGCTGCTGCGCGCTCCACCATGTCCATAAAACAACAAACATACAGTTCAGTTTTTACTTCACAGGTATATCCTGAACAGTTTAACAGCAAAGTTAATTCTTAGAGGCTAAAAATAGATTTTTTGTATGTTAGATAATCCACGACCCTATAATATTTTTAAAGTAATGAAAAGGGTAAATTTGAAATAACGTCGGGTAAATAATTTATTACTTATAGAAATGAACGCTTTGACATACAAAGGGTTTATTACTTTAAGGACACGACATTCTCTAATCGCATTTACATTTATATTTCAAATTTTCAAATTATGTAAGCGTTTGTATGTATAGGTAAACCCTAAACTATAAATTATTTATGAAAAATATCTTATTATAAATATACCTTCAATCCTTCTAAAATAACCGCACCACATTTGCACACGAGGATTTAAGAGGCTACACTTCTGCGTATTGTAAATGTATAACTATGCAAATGACAGCTTTGTAGTACGAAGGGACTCTGAGTTAAATCAAAGACAGACTGACATGGCCACTACAGAACCCTATACAAATCTCAACAAAATATTTGAGTTAGGTACACTCATTTCGCTTACATAAAGAGACAAAATGGTTTTGTTTTTTGCGTTTCTTTGCTAGTTATGTTTGTATCCAAACAAAAAAACTATGTAAAAATGACTAAAAAACGATTAATTTGATTATATATCAGAAATCTCTCGCATCGATCTCTGAAATGACACAGTGCCACTTTATTTACATAAACATGACGACACAGAATGGACCACCCTAGGAGCCGACGAAGTTTGGTAATCAATAAAACAAAGTCGCTTTTTCTGTCCCTATATCCCTATGTATGTTTGAATCTTTAAAACTACGCAACGGATTTTGATGCGGATTTTTTAATAGATAGAGTGATTGAAGAGGAAGGTTTATATGTATAATACTTTAATCCGGAGCGAAGCGAGGGCGGGTTGCTAGTAACTAATAAGAGTAATAAGATACTTAGATTTAAAATAACGTCATTCAATATGAAGGAAAAAATCTAAGCGGACGAAGTCGCGGGTAAAAGCTAGTAATCAAATAAAAAGCTTAGCACACCTGTTCTGTAGCACTGTCCTAGGAAAAAAAATAACTAGTCACCAACAATGTGAAGTTAGCACAAATAGTTAGTAAAACATTGCTATAAATGAAAAATGCTTAGTTCCTAAGTATTTATTAGTTTTATTCGCAGCTTGGCCTTTGAATATTCTGAAAACTTCAACCTACATGAAATTAGATAAAGGTAACGGGTCGCGACGGCAGAAGTTTATTTGTTAACCGACTTCAAAAAAGGAGGAGGTTAAACGTTCCACTGTATGTTTTTTTTTATGTATACTTTTTTGGTTTGATAGAGTATACTTTTGAGGTGGTCCCATTATCACCAAATCTGAATCTGATGAGGGAATCAGTGAGGAATTGAGGAAACTCGTGAAATATTGTAGGCAAATATATAGCGATTTAACTATTTTTAGTACCAAGTTTAGCATTTGCATTCAGAAAGTATAACTTGGTGCAGTGGAACTGATGATGAAGACCACAGATGGCCACTGGAACTCCTCAACGGTACCTATTTCAAGGGTGGCGATAAGATATCTCGACTAAGATAGTTACGCGACTACAACGAAGAATATTTTACTTGTTGAAATATGACTATGACTTTCCCGCGGCGTTGCGAGCGGCGCGCTTGAAATAACTATCATAGCAACTAGGAAGAGGAACTACGTAACAGCGTATTATGATCACTAAAAAGTATAAAATAAAATAAATGTTTTAAAAAACAAAAAACCGCCTACAAAAATGCAAAAAATAACTTTTTTCAAAGTAGCAGGCACCTAATAGGTCAGTCCAACTGAAGTTGGCGACAACAATATTTTCAGCAAAAACCCGACTTCAGTTGGACTAACCTATTAGGTGCCTACTATTTTAAAAGAAGTAAATTTTTGCGTTTTTGAAGGAGGTTGTTCATTTTTTATGTACCTAAATTGTTTATACACGTAGTGGCACTGATTTCATTCATTTCAGCATTGGCTCTTCTGTTTCTGTTGTTAGAAACTTTAATTATTTGCTTCACATACTTAATTAAGAAACAGGACTAAGCCAGAGCTGATTTACAACACGCGGTCATACTCAAACATAATTCCCTATTAAAAGTCTTTAAAATCAAAAAATCACCTTTCAAACGCAAACAATAACTTCTTTTGATAAAGGTAAGTCAAACTATAGTCGGCATCCTACTACTTCAGCCGACGACCATTTAAATAAAAATAAAAATAAATAAATAAATATCAGGGGACAATCTCACACAAATTAACCTAGTCCCAAACTAAGCTCTAGGCTAAATATATATATTTATAGGCTATATATATTTGAAATAATATATTCTTGTTTTTTAATGCATTTTTTTTCTTTACTTTTTATTGTGTTTGCATATGACTTTCATTATGTCTAGAATCAAGAGCATCGTAAAGTACGGTCACCGGTAATAATATATTTTATTATACAACATTGCGTTAAAAAATAATTGTCTCGCGCTTTTGCTTACGCGGTAACTCCTATTTAATCTGTGCTCATGCCTCCAGGAACATTATTACTGGACGTGTCAGATATTTTCAAGCCCAATGTTGGAAAGTTAAATTGCTTGTGACTGTACATTGTGCATCAAGGGGATAGGTAACTAACGACAGCTCGACGCCGGAGGCGGAGGACTTTTAATGGCTCGAGTTTGTTATCCCCTTACTGCCCGTGATACACTCAAAGTTATTCATCACATTTGCAAGAAAACAAAAAAAATAGCCTATTAACGAAAACAACCATTAAAAAAAAATGGCTAAAATATTGTCAATATGTCAAATGCCAAATAGAAATAGAGAAAGAAATAGAGTCTTCCACAGTACAGATAATGCCAGGAAGCTAAGAACTGCCTTTAGTTTTCCAGATGTCAGATTGTACCGATTCACAACAATAATTTTAATCAAAATAATTGCAAATGTCTCTAAAATAATAGTAAAATATAAATATTATGCAGTTAAATGTACCGTATAAGTTTTGTATAAGTACAGTAAAATTGGTTTGTAGCCAAGGTTTGAAAATGGGAAATAAACCTTGGCGTTTTTAAAACTCCATACTGTAAAATTACGTAAAATAGTGGATTTGATATTTAAAAATTAAATTCATAACTCCCTCTGGTGTTAAAAAAATCTATAACTTCCGCGGGAGGTAAATCGGCTATAACAGCTCTATCTATACGCCTGCGTGTAATAATAACACCCTTTCCGAGCAAGTGTGATGAAAATTATAATTTCTTAAAGAAGTTGGCGGGTAAACATTTCGAAAAGCAAATTTCATAATAATTGTAATAAATCACACGAGTTATATGTCTAAGATATAGGCGGTTCTCTAAAGGCCAAGGCGTGTCTAACATGCACATTTAGCTTAATATGTCAAAATGTACACAAACACTAAGAATTGTAGTTAAACGTTTTTGGGTGGCACATCTGTGTACGTGTAGGTACACTTACACTGATTGCACACACACGTGCGTAACGTTCGCTGGCCGGTTGTTTTTGTCGAATGTTTGACGCAAAGAAACCGCCGAATACCGCTAGCACCGGAGTCGGTTATTGCTCTCGGATTCCGCAACAAATTAACATGTATTCAGCACGACTTCATTTCATACTCAGTAATTTCACATTAAATAAATTGCTAATAGAAAAGTACACACTGAAACACATTTTCAAAATTTCAGGTTTTTTCCTGCGCCATTGATTCACGTGCTAGATCGTAGTTGACAAAACATGATAAATTTTATTTTGGACATTCTACCACTGAGAGTTGCATAAACGTGAAGAAAGTGTGTCATGTACGAGTATATCTACGTAGAAAACAAAATAAAGATGTTGTAAAGTGTGATGCTACTAAGTGAGGTGAGTCATATTATTATGCTGTAAAAATAAGTGCAACAAATAATTTCACAGTTTAATTACTTTTTTACTCATATATACTCGTATTTACTCCATACATCTTTGGAGTAAATAAGACTAAACAGACTTTAGTGGCTTGACCTAAGAGTGATGGTGACTACTAGCAGTTGTATAGGATTAGGGTTGCTAACTTTATCTTGGGGAGATATAGTATTCTCCAGAAAAAAACGTCGTAAACATGAACAAAAATATCTTTTTCATGAATTAAGCCTTAATATAGGTCAATTCTATGCCTTGTTTAACCTTATACTTACTAGCGTTCTGTTCTCCCTTGTCATAAGGCTTCTCTTGGCTTGGCATCAACCTTTTTCTCGACTCCAACCACTTAGTCAGTTTAGTCAGATATTACAATAAAGGTTAAAAAATAAAACCAGACTCAAGAAATTATAACATAACATTTATTTTTTGTTTAAATGTATGCAAATGGTTTGATTGTTGATTGATGACATTATTGACTGGGCAGTGTTGCGATTTAATAAAATTGAATTTAAACCTAAGAAAATTTGGAGAAATTCTGAGGGACCTATGAAATATAGTATTTTTGCGTACTATACATTTCTTAAAAAGTACAAAGAGTCAAAATATAGTATAATACTAGCGACCCGCCAGCGGCTTCGCCCGCTGCTTTTTTTTTTCACTTAGGGGTATGAAAAATGGATGTTGGCCGATTCTCAAACCTGCCCGGTATATTATACACAAAATTTTATTAAAATCGGTCCAGCCGTTTCAGAGGAGTTTAATAACGTAAACCGTTATTAACGTAAAACGCTATAAAGGATCCGAGTTAATTAATGGATGAAAAGTACTTTATATTAAATTAAATATGTTAATACATAAATACATTGCAAGTGGGTTGATGAACAAAATTCAGTCCCTTTAATGATTAAAAAATACCTAACTCCTATACAAGCTTGCACCCTCCATTTCACCTTGACGGGGCAAATATTAAAAAAAAACACTGAAGCTTGCATTTTTTTATAAGTACCTATATGGGATTTTGGTCATTGATACCACTTTATAACTTAATAACTTTTTATTTGTATTTTACTTTTCTTGTTGTATTTGTATGTGGTGTTCAATAAAGAATATTTGTATTGTATTGTATAACTTCAAATGTAAGCGGGCTCCCGTACAAACTTCCACCCCCATTTCATCTTTAGGAGTAATGTTTTTAAGATCGCCAAGTCGTATTTTTTCACTTATTGGTAAACTGTAGCCTAAATAGTAAATACCAATTTCTCACTTCCTAAATTACCATAATCCGTACAGACTTATACCCCAGTACCACCTCCGCGAATAGTTTTTTCCAAAATCAGCGTATTTTTTTAAATCTGGAGTCTGAACAATGATTAACACGTTTTTCAGTTCAAAAAGGGCCGAAATCTCCTAGAAACTTCATTTCAACTCTTGAGGGACAGTATGTTTAAAATCGCCCGAAGCCATATTTTTTATTAATAAACAATAGCGTAAATATACATTTCCACATTTTCCTACATTGTGGTAAATTTGTCCAAAATAGCCAAATCAATATTGTTTATTTATAATATAAGTACATCATTTTCCACGTTTTTCACTTAAAAAAATAACAGAACTCACATATATAAATTGTACCCGGGTCATTCTTCTTTTTTACCGACAATGGTGTTTTTTATGCAGAATTGTCGTTTTTTTATTATGTATTTACTTTTATAACGTATCTCCGTGTTATCTTGAAATTTTATTTATATTTGTACACATTTATTAAAGCGAAATCATTGTAACAGAGTGGTCAGAAAGTGTGACCGCGGTGTATTCTTTTGTACATTGTGTAGGCATATTTCTCGCAATAATTACGCTTAAATAAATATAAATAACAATGCAATTCAATGGCAACTTGATGACTAGTTATGGTTATCTGAATCTTAGTATTAAAACAATATTAAATATAATTTATTTTGCGAGAATTTTTATTTGCCTTTGACGGTTAAAAAGAAGAACGACCCACCCCCCATTTCACAATTTTAGGGGTAGTATTTCCAAAATCAGCGAATGTTGAATTTTCATTCATAAGCGTAAATACCAATTTCCACATGTCTTACTTCAAAAATAATCAAATTCCCATACAAATGTCTACACCCAACTTTACCACCTTAAGTTACTCTTGTAGTTCTTTACCTATGTATGTTAACAAAAGGTTAAAATATCCAATAATATTATGCATATTTATGAATGACTAAGAATACAAATAAAATCTTAAATCTGTAAGTCTAAAAATTTAATTTTTATAGGGCGTGCTATAAAATTTCATATTCTTTTAGACACACATCGAGCCACATGTACCTAGTAAGAATCTAAACTTTTCTGAATAAGAGACGGATAGATATAGTCACAGAAAGAAAGAGAAAACTATCAAACAATAGCAAACAACTTAAATAACTAATCAATTCGTATCGCGGAAGTTTTTGTACGAGTACATGTATATTAATGTGGGTCAACTATAAAGTCAGGCTGCTGTCAGTCACGAAAACGAGGTCAGGCAGTTTTAAAGTTTGCACCTACTTAACTTTGTAAACTTGTAGGTACAAGTAAGAACACCATTTATAGTATCACTTTTTACTACAACTATACCTACCTAGCACTAGCAGTAACTGTTTAAACGACCTCAGGAGCTCGAGCACGACCTTTTGCCTTATGACGAGTAGATTATAATTATTTACGTGAACGTAACGTCATCGAGACTGTGTGTATGGCGATTGGAATCAGCTCGCCGTGCCCGTATAGACTACTGGGTACACCGTGCACGGTAAAGAACCGCCCAGTTAAGAGGCCGCATATGCTACCATGCCCATATAACAAAAAGGATGATTTTACATACTTCGCTGTAAAGACCGCGAGATGGAGATAGTTTGCGCGCACATTGATTGCAGAGTCAAATTCAAATAATTGTTGTTTACTTTAAAAACTACAACTTTTATTAATAAAATGTTTTAGCAAAATTTATATTTATATTTATTTATATATTTTGAGAAGTTATATTATATTACAAGTGCTCAACTATCGAATCAAAAATTATCGTTAATGATTTCAGGGTATCGAAGATTTTACCAAAAACATGCGAAAACGGTGTCTTGTTTGAGTTAATAGTAATGAGAAAATGTACAATCCTACAGGACACAACTCACGACAAGACAAGTAAACGATAAAAGTTTTATTTATTACTACATAGAACGTACGTACACACATTTTCAATTTTCTGGTATCGATTCCAGGACCACTAGTTTCATAGGCAGGGTGGTAGTAACCCTGGCTATTAAACCGCTTAAGTACCAATTTCACAATACGATGTTAAATTCAATCAATGTGAATCGACTGTACGTTCATACATTTAGACAACTGTTAAGGCTCTAATCGTCTGTTAAGTGGTAAAAACATCGTATGGTGAAATTGGTACTAAGTCAAATATTAGACAGCCACACTGTCATTGTTACTATGCCATCCTCATCTAATTCTAACATTGTTAAAAAAACCGGGCAAGAGCATAAAGGACCGGGCTCAGTGTACGGTTCCGACGCCTACCCGACCGACTTGTACTCATAATACAAGATTTCCTTACGAACCGCACCTTTCGCTACAGAGTGGAGGGCTCGTACTCGTCTCCCCATCCGATCAGAGCCGGAGTCCCGCAGGGCTCTGTTCTCTCCCCAATTCTCTTTTCGTTGTTCACAAACGATATACCTAGAGTTCCGCATGTTCATTATGCACTTTTTGCTGATGACACCGCCATCTATACGACTTCTATCCGCCCCTCGGTTCTACACGGTCGCCTCCAGGACGCCATCAACGAGTTAGGTCGTTGGTTTAGGCTCTGGAGGATCGAAGTGAATCCGGAGAAAAGCGCCGCTGTGCTTTTTT
Source organism: Acleris holmiana (assembly GCA_949316455.1). NCBI lineage: Eukaryota > Metazoa > Arthropoda > Insecta > Lepidoptera > Tortricidae > Acleris > Acleris holmiana. The sequence continues at coordinate 14,195,383 of OX438762.1, read as the reverse complement.
GCCGGAAACTCAGTCTCAGTTGGTTAGGTCCCTCCTACAATTCTATTCGACTCTACGATAGTCCCATTCCGTGGGCTAACGAGGTCAAATATCTAGGGGTCACCCTAGATCGTCGTTTGCTTTTCCGACAACACATTAGGCGTGTCTGGAATCGCGCGGCCTTCATTCTAGGCCGTCTCTATCCGTTGTTGAACAAACGCAGTAAGCTGTCGCTTAGAAATAAGATGACAATTTACAAGACGTGCGTTCGCCCCATACTAACTTACGCTAGTGTGGTCTTCGCTCATGCGAACTCGACTGCTCTGTACCAGTTCCAGGTGCTGCAGAATCGTTTCTTGCGCAGAGCCGCGGGTGCTCCGTGGTTCATGCGCAACTTAGATCTTCACGACGACCTCGGTCTTCCAACCGTGGCCAAGTTTATGAAGGATGCCTCTCGGCGGTTCTTCAATAACGCTCCTCACCATCCTAACCCCTTATTACGCGATGCCGTAAATTACGTCCCGCTCGTGGGCGTATCCTCTCGGAACAGGCGTCCCCGACACGTACTGACCGACACCGATGACACTATAACGGCTGCCCTCGCAGCCCGCGAAGATATTCGTCGCCCAACCGTCTCACAGGGCAACACCAGCTTAGACCCATACCTACACACCACAACGTCTCCGTCCGCGGCGGAGGCGTCGGCGTCCCCCGGCTCACCCTACACGTGGGCGACCCCACTTTGCACCGGTACCGGTACCGGTTAACTCACATAATCGACACCCAGATGGAGTTTCTTGACGCTTCTTCTCAGTCTGGTCTAACGTAAAATTTCCGAAGCGTATTGTAGCATAAAACCAATTCGATTGAAATTCTCCCCTAGCGTCCTAAGTCCGAGGTCGGCCCAATAGGGGCGCCCTTAGGCATGCTAGTGTAAAACCCACTTATAGCGTGGACTCCCATCAGGAGTCCGCCCTCTCTCCGGCGAAGTAGTCAAAGCCATCAGAGGCTAACTACGTAGGTCCCTCAAAAAAAAAAAAAAAAACGGTTCCGACTCTGTTAAGTACTACAGACAAAAACGCGGGCTTTGATTCTTATCGAGTTTTCACGTTTAACGCATTCAATGCCACCGACGCAAAATACCGTCACCGTCATGTAAGTTCGTTCAAGTGCGTTAACAGTCTCAAGGAAATATGACCAAGTTTAATATATTCATTCTGTCAGATTCAGTCTGTTAGATTATACATAACTATTTTTTTTTACTTAATTTGAATAAGTAATGGAGCTTTACAATATAGAAATTCCGATCCGCTAGGAAGTCTTAACGAACTAATACTAGGTTAGTTTGCAGGCCGAACCGGGAACGAGTGTCAAATGCATCAAACGGGAAGTTATGTCAAATAAAAAGTAGCTAATATAAAAAGGACTCTTTTCACACAAAACACTTTTATTTTAAACCTTAACACTTTTACTCAACGTTTCTTACGTTGAATTATGGAATGGACGGATTAAAGTCCCTATAGGTAGCCTATGTCAAAATGTTGTCCCGTTGCAGCATACGTTAGGCTCACAGGGCCTCTATTCAGGTCCGTTAAAACGATATCGTGTTTGACACGTTTAAGAATCGTTTATGTCACTGTCGCCATTATTGTAAATGACATAAGAGTTATCAAAACGTTGACAATACGGAAACACGTCAAAGACGATCGTTATAACGCATAGAATAGAGGCCCTGGTGTCATGTTATGCTGGTACTTTGTAATGCTTGTCGTTAAAGTGTTAGCGATGGTTGAGATACAGAATAACTTACGATTTATTGGATACCAGTTATTAGGTCTGATATTGACGAATATAAAAAGTAAAAAATAATAAATATTGACCGTATAAGTTTATAAGCGACGACGATGCTTGGATCAAAATATTAATACCTACTTATAATTAAACTTATAGGGCTAATACTTATAATTTTTTACTTATTAGAGGTATTTTACAGACTCTTCTGAGTCGGGGGTTATTTATTTTCTTTTATCGTTTTGTAAGCTTTTTTTAATGAAGCTACATTAATCGGGATGGTTCTTAGCAAGGTTTCATGAAAATTGGTTGGGCTGTTTAAGAGATATCAGCTCTCTTAAACAGCCCAACCTAAAAACTCCCTATAAGCTCAATATCCTAAAAAACGGATGAATCGATTTTTATAAAACATGTCTAAAACCCACATCTAAATCAGTTCATCCGTTTAAGACCTACGGTGCCACAGACAGACACACACACACACATTTACACATCTAACTTATAACACCGCTCTTTTTGCGTCGGGGGTTAAAAAGATCAATCTGTATAAAGGTACGTAAATAGATTTTACGTCTGACAACATTACGTAAATTGTTACGCAAAACAAGCGCGGTCGTAATTTCTTAACTGTAATTAATTACACGGCTAGTCCAACAGAGATCCAAACGAAATGCTATAACTTATTTACCTAAGTAAGCCCCACACGCTGAGGAATTAATATGAAATTATTTGCTACCGGTCAGTGCAGCGTGGAACAGCGACGTGGCAAAAAATTAACAAGTTTCAATAAAGAACTGGTTTCCTATTCGTCTTGTTGGAATATTCAATGATTAAGTGCCAGTGAAAGTTATCCAGCACTTGTTCACAATAGGAACTCGTAGTCGCCCGCCATGCGCCACCCCGCACTTAGTTTGCAATAACGAAACTAAGGGTTCAAATTCGCTCTTATAATTCGCTGGACCGATCGACCGTTCAACAACCACCAGTTAAAAAGAGAATAAGACCACAGAGCCTCGAGTAAAACATGTAATTTCTCCTCCGTTACCCCCGATGTAGATAAAGGGGTGTTGACTAGAATAAAAACTTGTCTTACCAGGGTGGTTTTTAGGCAGCTTTGATTATAAGATATAAGATATAGAATTAGCGATTCGGTTCTGCTGCTCTCGAGATTTGCGCTTAGCAACACGGTCAGCGATTCATTTTTATTATATCGAAAGATAGATATGTAACTTCTAAAACTAAAATGTTGTTTTGCGGTTATACTTGTACCATGCCTTTATACCATGTTGTGCAAGAGAGCCCTCAAGTAGAAAAAATATGTTAGAGCTTTGCTGGGGTCGTATCGTATGCAAGAGATATCATTTTATTGTAATTGTACTATCCAATTCATTACCAAGCTTGAAGTGCATAATGACATTTCAAACGACCTTCTAGTGACACTTGGACGCGGAAATTAAACAAATAATTACTTCCTAGCTCGCCGTTTAGTGTGTACGCCGTGTGCAGAAAACAACTCAGGCGCATTATTCATTACCTATTTTAATGTAGGGAGATTTTGAGAATTACGTACCTACCTATTTTGGGCTACTTTCTGAGTGTACAGACCTAAGTGTAACCTCAATTTTGTTTGTATTGTGTTTCTGGTTTGGACGTCGTGTTCGGGCAATAACTTTGAAGAAGAGTTCTCCGCCGTTTAGTTGGCAATATAGTTATGATTTATTTATGACTTTCTGGCTTTGGTTCGAACTTCTTTACTGTAAATAAGTTAAAAACCATGCTTTATTTCCCTTGTTTTATTGAAAATCTTTAAGCCGTTTCGAAGCCTATTCGAGACAGACTTTCAGATAGACATAGACAAATACCAGGGCCACTATTCTACTGGGCAAAACGATTTTGCCTTTGACTTTTAATACAGTATTGTTTGACACTCGGCTGCCAATATTGTCAAGTAAATAAGAGGTATCGTAAAGATGACAATAGATAACATGTTAGGTAGTATAATTTTACTCGGTCTCCGCGTAGGGTTCCGTAACCGTTTCTACAAACACAAAAACCTATAAACCATAAGGGAGATTTACTTTTCAATTTAAAGTTATTTGGTGTTATGCTTTCTTATTAGATGGCGTTCATTCGAGTCGCTTGTAATTCAAGAACCAATCAAGTCCACGTAGTCGTGATAATCGAGTAGGTACCTACATTGTGCTTTAAATTTAAGATATTTTCTAGATTTGTAGTACAAACGAAAATACTTTGGACTGACCATCCATAGACTTTTATACGTTGCGATAAGGTATATGTTTGATTGTAAATGTACAGTTAACAGTGTCTTCGACTGTACCTATGTACCTATTTGTAGTTTTGGCTGTAGAGCTGTTTGGATGGGAGCGGAACTCGTAACTCTAGCGAAATGACGCTAAAAAGAAACCTATGAAACTAATGTTTTAATTTATTTAAGTATGGATAGTAAAACATCATTTCCATGGAATTGAAAAAAATCCTTGCTCTATTTACGGGACAACCTGATTTCTTTTTAGCAAAAAGAAATTACGAAAGTAGTGTCAACCCTAGTATACTGTATACCTAAAGCTGGGTACGAATCTGAGCGGCTCAACCTGAGGCATGCTCGCCCTGCGCGGCGAGCTGCTCGCGACCCAAATTGTTGCAATAAACATGCGCGGGTGAGGCAACGTACTTGACGCGAGCCGTCATTTCAAAATGGCGTCTGACACGGCTGCGTTTATCATAATTCACCGAATTATTAACAAAAAGAAGAAGAAATCGCCTCGGTAGTAGAACGGCTCAGAAACTTTATCAAATTTGTACGCGCCTCGCCCACAGACAAGTTAGAAGTTGTCATTCTGCCCGCGGCACGCTCAGATACACGTCAAAGTTACGCGAGGCACGTACACCGAGGCGCCTTTGAGCACGGTCAAAAGACCCAGGACGGCTCGCCGCGCGCCGCTCGCCCGCTACTCGCTCACAGCGCGTGAGCGCGTACAAATTTGAGCAAAATAGGTGAGCCGTGCGTGCCTCGATCCGAGGCTGCTCTAATTCGTACCCACCTTAAGATACTAAACTGACGTTATTTAATAAGGGTTGACACTACTTTTGTAATTTATTTTTTACGGATTATTTTGTAACACGTTGTATATAATGTAAGTTTCTGTCGTTGCCCGATTTTGATATTACCCATACCTACCATTGCTTGATTTTATTTATTTAAATATTCGATTCATGTTAATTTGCAGTTTTTTTATTGTTTATTACGAAGATAAGTGTGGGTTGGTTCCTGTTTGCAGAAACGTCCAATTGAATGCGTAGTGGCATTTTCTACTATCAGTTGACCTTTGGGTCAAGTATTAGTGACCGGTATCGAATTTCTCGCCTAGTCTGCACCGTTCGCTAATTCATCCATATTTATTTATGTATTTCCCTACAATAGACAGAACCTACTCATCCGTCCGAAACTAGTAAATATATAGGGTCCTACAGACTACCAGTTCGCTGGCCGATTTCGGCAGGTCAGTTGATCGTGATCGTGTTACACTCAAATGATCAGTTTCTCTAAAGGTTCATACTTACATGTCGTCATAGTTATATTGGTCCGTCAGACTTGGAACAGCAGGTAAAGAAACTGCTAAACTTTGGGAGCCTCAAGTAATCCAAAGAAGCCATGAGGTTAGTGGACAGCGTGGTTTAATTTAATTCAGTTCCAACTTGCACATTTTAAGTTCTTGCATTAATGAATCGAAATATGTTACAATCGTTTTTTATAATTTTTGGTAATCTCAACAAAACTCATATTTTTCCTCATTAACTTATCAGCAATCCATAACATGAGGTCATTGCTTAAATTTAAGTTTGCAAAACTTTACTCGGCTTTTTTGCGGTTGCTAAACGATATTTTTAAGAACGTAAGGCAAATAATGCGCTAATTAAGTACCTTATTTGCGCAGAAGTACGCATTTTAATTAAACAACCAATATGTCGAAAGGACTGTAAAGCTATACTTTTTAGATTTAAATGTACCTATTATATGCTAATTATTCGGAGCATTTTAATCGCAATTTGTGTCAATCGCATCATACTATATACTCTCCCGTCAGTCATTGTACGGTCAATATTTTATATCCACGCTTTTATTTCGTAAACAAATTGTTCGGGCTATTTATTTACTACAAATTTTAATAAAAATTAAATTTTTAAACAACAAAAAAATGCCTTCCAAAATCAAATTTATTTTTATTTTTTATTTAGTTCTGTCTAAGTGAACTCTGCTTTTGGTTTAAAATATTGAAGGACACCGAATTCAGTTAGACTGACCTTTTACTATTTGGAAAAGGAAATTATTTTGTGCGTTTAGAAGGCAGTTTTTTTTTCTACATTTATGTTTTATTTCACTGTTTTTAGTGATCATAATACACTGTTATGTCGTCCCACTTCTCAATTAATAAGAAGTAGTCTGTATGTCTGTCTGTCTGTCTGTATATCAGTCTGTGCTGTATTTCATGAACCGTGATAGCTAGGCAGTTTAAATTTTCACAGATGATATACATATACTTCTGTTGCCGCTATAACAACAAATACTAAATACAGACTGAAATAAATACTTATAGGGGGCTCCCATAAAATAAAAGTGTTTTTTTTGCCGTTTTTTGCTCCATATTAATACCGGCAACAGATAAACGCTTCAAATGTTTACAAAATATGTACATGTATTTAGCTGTATATTCACTTCAAAAATAAATAATAAACGTAAAATAAAATAAACAAAGGGGGCTTCCATACAACAAGATTTGGTTACAGATAGACACCGTGGTTACAAACGGACAAAGGGACAGTGAAATTAAAAGAAAGGTTATAATAATGGGCTCCTTATGAAAAATGGTATAAGTCGACTTAACTCGTAAGAAAGAAAGGTACGTAGGTACATATACTCGTATGAACGAAGTAAGTATACGAGACTTGAACCCTTTTTACTTGATCTTCAGAAGACTTATACCCTACCCTTACCCTTTACCCTTACCTTTACCCTTTTTCACTAGGACCCCAGAATATAGTGTCTAATGTTGTATAGATAATGGTACGGAACCCTTCGTGCGCGAGACTGCCTCGCACTTGGCAGGTTTATTTCATTTAAGTATATGCCAGCTGGGCTGGGATTCTACGCGGTAATAATATGGAATGGAAATAACGATATCGTTTTTGACATGTTTTCAACATTTTGATAACTCTTATGTCATTTACTATAAACGATTCTAAAACACGTCAAACGCGATATCGTTATAACGCAGTAGAATAGAGGCCTTGGTTCGTGCCCGATGTCCCCGGATGTTTTATTCTGTCATATAAACCTTGTCCTGATATTATGAACACAACAAAAAAAGCAGCTAAATCGGTCGAGTCGACATACATGAATACGATTTATACGTACTCGTACACACTTACATGTCTATCAGAGTCCGGGTTGTCGAGGTCTGGGCCGCCTCATCCAAATTTATCATTATATTCATCTAAAATATTACAAGAACCTACCTATATACTACAACGCTTTAATAAGTGCAATGTCCGTCTTCTGTTAGGGCACGCGGCTCGAACTGAGTAAGCTTATAACGGCATCGGTTACCTTTCGGAGTATTAAAAAAATAAATATAGTTAAGTATATAATATCATATGAAAATAAAATTAAGACCCTTATTTAAATATAAAAAATGTTATAACGAACAAAACCGTCGCGGATGAATCTGCAAAATGAATGAAACCGCAACTGTGGTATCCAATTAAGTGGATTGCTAATAAAAGTGAAATCGAAGCGGGTGCAGTGGCCGCGCCGCGGCTCGCGCGCGCCGCCCGCGCCGGCGCGGCGCGCGCGGCGCGACGCGTGAGTAGTGTCTTACCTACTCCGGGGCCTACTCGTATCTATACTATTAATAAAGAGAGAACCGGAATGCGCGTCACTCATCAACGCCCAGCCGAAGCTTCTGAAGCTAGAAACATGAAACTTTAACAGTACGTACGTTTTTTGACGTAAGCACGTAATAAGAAGGGATTTTGAAATTCAACCAATAAAGGGGTGAAATAGGGGATAGATCATTGTATGGAAGTCCGTCATTTTTAAAGCTACGAACATGAAATTTGGTATTGAGGCTTATAAATATGAGGCTGTAAATGTACCATATATTTTTGTTTTAATTTCATCTCTAATGTGTCGAAATAGTGGATTAAAGTTTGTATGGGAGATACGTTGTTTATGAAGTTAATTACATCAAATTTAAAATATAGGCTCCTGGTACGAATTAAAGAAATATAATTTTACCGGTTATGGAAATTCAACCCTTAAAGGGAATTAAAAAAATGGTTGAATTTTTTTACGGATTCCCGTTGTTTCAAAGCTGCTGACACTAAGTATAATGTGCAGCTATAGAGAAACGTTATGTTCAAACCCGCCCACCCATTCACCGATAAAAGCCTTTGAAAGACTAACCTCTCAATAGAATACCCCGGTAATAGACTAACCTCTTGGAACGAAATATATGACTAATATATGACTAAGTTATTTGTTAAACTAACCATTCACTGTAAGGGAAACCTGAACAGAGCTAAAGCGAAGATTACCCTTATAAATAGCGATTTAAAAAGCATATCGAACGGCTTTTCTAAGTTAAGAACTTTTAAAACCCATTCGAAACCATATTGGGATAGCGGGTTTTAAAAGCAAATAGAACGGCTTTTAAGCGATACGGCTTTTCTATAAAACCCTTATGTAAACCCATTCGAAACCCCTTGAATGGGTTAGCGGGCCGGTCCCTGGTTCAAACATTTATTCCATAACAAAGCATTAAAATTAGTATTCAAATCCGATTATCTCAGAAAGAAAAACTAAAAACTACACTTCGCATTAGAACGTTTTCAGTCTTCACCGTAGGTACCTAGACCTACTTAAACAATAAGTTTAATAGACAGTTGTTTAAGTAGGTCTAGGTACGATTTATGAGTGTATGGACTAAAAGGAAATATGGCGATGTATAAAAATGTCCACTTGAATAATTTCGTCCCTGTATAATTTTGAAAAGTAAAAAAATGACCACATGTATATTAGACGACATATAAAGATGTTGCGACAATAGACTAAAAGAAAATATGTCGATGTATAAACATACTTAGATAGTAGTCATTTTTATATTCCGACTTGATAAGACTTAGACATTTTGAAGTATTGGCTTTCTAATACTCGGACCAATTTTTATTTTATATGTAGACATTTTTATACATCGCCTTATTTACTTTTAGTCCAACGACGCATAAATCCAGTGAATGTTGAGTCGTTAAGGTGTTGTTTTATTATTGCAGGAAAATCCATCTTTGCTTACCTAAACAATACATAAGTATAGGTAAATAATCGATAGGTCTGGGGTGGAAGCCAAGATGACCAACATTTAACTTTCATTTAACGAAACCGACAGAAAATTAATAGAGTGACATTCTATGACGCCTGTTAGTTCTGGATACAATATGTTTCTAATTTATTTCAAATTTTATTATTATGATGACAATATCATACATATTTTGATTTGATGATAGGTAACTAGGATTAACTTTAACTCACTAGAATGAACATACCCGATACACACCCGAGCGAAGCCGGGAGGCCGCTAGTTACTTATAAAATAATAGCCTATTAAAATCGGAATCTCTTTACAACCGTATGGATTAAAAGTTTCTACATTATATAACTTGCAAACTTTTAAGAAACGGGTCCCTTATCCTATCTCAACCACGCCGTGAAACTTGCTCTGTACCTTATCGGCTTCGCTGCGAATTGGCAAAATGTTTATCTATTTTTTTATTTAAGTACCTTTTTGTCAGGTACTACATACACATTACAAAGATACGATACCATTGAGTCCCAGCCGCAAGGAATGAATGAACTCGTGCTTCGGGTGCGTCGCAAATACACAGAGCATTATTGACACGAGGACACAATGGGCCTCCCCCAAAACGGGGGTGTTTATTAACAAAGTCTTATAAAGTTAGTGGTGAAATCAGTAACCACGCCATGGCCGCGCCGGCGCTGCAAGCGTGCTTTATTTTATCTCGGGCTCGAGCGAGATCCGGTTCAAGGCGCGCCCGCGCCGCCCGCACCGCGCCCACGTGTCATTTTGCTCTATTATCGTTCCAAATTGATCAGTCGCCGCAATACATTTTTCAACCTTTTTAGTCTTAGAAGCATTTCGCAAAATCGGAATGTAGCACTAAGCATATAACTGATTACAATTATTTTAATTAGGGAGTGTAGGACTTAGAACTTCAAAATTTAACTGTAGCCACACACCACTTACACCATCCGATACGATGAACAGACGATGACACGGTTTCGTGTTGTACTTTTTCAAGTAAAAAGTCGTATAACTGTTTAGGCGATGAAACGTTTTATTTTTCTATGTATTCATATCACTTCTCGTTGGTAAACTCGACGTGCCGCCCCTTCCGGTAAGAGTCGACGGATTAGCCTAAAAATCTTTATTAGGTACTTTATGTTTTCAACTCGTTAAAGTTCAATGCAAAAAACTTGTAATTGTAATCTTAATATAGGGCTGATTCTATTCGGTAAAAACGATATCACCTATGACGTGTGTTTCCGTATTGTCAACTTTTTTTATAACTCTTATGTTCTTTAGCCAAGTTAAAAAGGATACACGTCAAACGAACGCAATAGGGCGTTTTCCAAAAAAAAGTATACATATCGTTAAAGTCACGAAAATTAGCCATACATTTACATACGTTAATTTTCGTGACGAAATGGAAAAAAATATTTTTTTCTTAATTTTGTCCTTAACGATGTACACTTTTTTTTGGAAAACGCCCATTATCGTTTTAACGCAGTAGAATAGAGGCCCTGGTTTTCTACCTATGATGTTACTCGTACTATATTTACGAAAAGGGCCCTCGTCCCTCTCCACCTGGACACAATTGTATTAAGTAATACCATCGATTAACATAACATAATGCGCCTTTTGGTGGCTGAATTTATGTACTTATAAGTATTTAGGAGGTATATACGAAGTGTGGTTTGGTGTTGGGTGAATAAAGTTTACATTAAATATTTACCTATAGTCGTACGACGCATCTAGGTGAATTAATCCAGTAAGGGGTGACGACCAAACAGTTGGACCATAGTTAAGCGCAGTTAACCATACAAACAAAGAAGACGAAATAAGTCCTTACAATTGTATGGCTAATTTTCGTCGCATAACGGAAAAGTTTCACAGAAAATTTCATTGCGTGACTGTTAGCACACATACATACATAAAGTCACGCCTTCATTCCCAGAGTGGGGTAGGCAGAGCTACAGAATTACCAACATTTGTTGATAATTCTGTAACCACATGTTGCACAATCAGGCTAAGATGTTTACCAGTGTATTAGTGACAGGTTGCAAGGCCATCGCCTAACAGTGCTACAAGCCCTTATTCCCTTAGTCGCCTCTTACGACATGCACGGGAAGACATGGAGTGGCACTATTCTAACCCGGCAACCACACGGATACTGACTGACTGTTAGCGTGGCCAAATTTTGGTCCTTCACCTAAACTACATACTACCATGACTTGTAACGAATGTTATCAATACAATTTTCATTAACATTTTTTTTTACCCATTTTCTTTTACCAGGATGAGAACCGTGAAGTCGTTGAAAGGTACGAATATAAATTATGTTCCGTTCGAACTAGAACAAAAAAGAAAAACAACTGCAAATCGTTGTTAATATTGAAATTTAGTTGAGAGTCCTTCGAAAAGATGCTTGCGAAACTAACATAAACAATTTCGGGAAACTGTCTAAATGTATACCTATGCGCTCGGCCGCCGGCCGGAGACGTGACCATTGCTTACGTCAATCCGTCATTTGCAATAATGATAACCGGGGCTCGGATTTTTCATCGCACGGTAAGATGAAAGAAAATTATGGAGTCGATATTAAAATTAAAACTTTAGTCATATTCATACTCATACTCATTATTTGAAATAACAACAAAAGATTACATTATAAGATAATGAGATTTACTTTGGTGGAGAACATTATGTACATGCTTTAAGATAAATGTATGTTTTATTTGAAGGTATAAGGTCTACACCATAAGACACACACGTCACAAAACATGTTTCGTGATCGTATTTTAGATCCTTGTAAAGCTTAATCCAGTACAAAATGGCACAAACTAGTGGATCAGACATAATGACATCTTCACCTAATAATTCACGCCGTGTAAACCGATGGAAATATAAATAAATGACAAGTCTTCTTCTTCTTTTTTTATTAATGGCGGTCTACCCCGCTATCCCCAGTGATTTCGCCAATGTCAAGTGAGTAGAGTAAAACGGTAAAAAATTACACGTCTAAAGTGGTTAATGATTGTCATGACACATGCATGACGCTAATGATTTAATTTGATAAAGCGGCTAGTTTGAAAGTGTAATAAAACTAGCTACGTAATTTAGTTGAAATAGTTACAGCATGATAAATATAAAAGATGGGACTAAGCATATGAGTGAGTATGAGAACGAATATGACTAAAGTTTAAAATTTAATATCGACTCCATAAATTTCTTTCGTCTTACCGTGCGATGAAAAATCCGAGCCCTGATGATAACATTCACCGAATGCACCTTGTCTAGGGCCATTGATCTGGCATGTTTTTCTCTCACTTTTCATTCCGTTCGACAGACGAATGATTAATGATTAGTTTAAATTGTCCTGTCGACGCAGAAACGGTGTTAGAGCGTGTATTCTCCATTAGGTAGAGCGAGCGTGCAGGCTATCGACAAGAAGCGTTTTCTAGAGGATAAAACACAAATTTTAAATATAATGATTAAAAAGTAAAGTAAATGTTGAGAACAACTGGTAAGTAGTAACCTTATGGCACCGGCACCGGTACCAGAACTTGGTGACTGTGAGCGAGTCTGCCCGCTGCAGTCGATATCAAGCCGATGGACAAAGACAAAGCCTGCCGGTAGGCAGACCCCTATCAGCCTAGCCAAGATGAAAATGCTAACGTTTTTATCAATGTAAATGTATGGGATGACTTTCTCGTGCGTTACGATAGACCACGTGGACAACTGTCATCGCATACATTTAAAGCGATACAAAAGAAAAACGTTAGGAGCGTTTGCATCTTGGCTAGGGCCCCACGCACTCACCGGACGCAACTTCACAATCTTCTCGGTCAAGCATCTCTTGTGGTTACTTTCGTCAATAAACAGCTATACTATTTAACTCTTAGCGAGTACGTATTTTTCATATTCGTATGCAGCAAAGTGGTAAAAATACCGTTTAAATGCGGGTTGGAATTGCTTGAAGAGGGTTCTGCAGGTATTACAAATATCTACTTTACTTATTATGTAGTCGTTTACTTAAAATTAATAAGATTAAGTACTTTAGGATATACGTGTTCGGTTTAGGTTTTCCTTACAACTACGTACTATTCAATAAAAAACATCGTCATTTTAGGCACGATACCTACTTTTGAAGATCAGGGTGAATGCTCAATTCTTGTATATTTTAAATCAAATCAAATCTTGTTCAAATGGTTCAAATCCCGGTAAGGGCAGATATTTGTGTGATGAGCACAAGTATTTGTTCCTGAGTCTTGGATGTTTTCTATGTATTTAAGTATATATTTCTCTATATAAGTAAGTTTATCGTTGTCTAGTACCCATAGCACAAGCCTAGAGCTTAGTTTGGGACTAGGTCAATTTGTGTGACATTGTCCCGTGATATTATTAAATATTATTATTATATTTTCTTGAACATGTTTTTTTTATGTTAAGGAGAAGGCACACGAGCACTCAGGCCACCTGATGGTAAGTGGAATCTGAGACCCATATAGACATTTGAATTCTCAACACTATAAATCCTAAGATCTCAAATGCGTTGCCAACCCCGAGGACTACGATGGAATGCCTCTATGCTAGTAATTTCCCCGGTTGTCTTATCCCCACACCGGAACACAACAATGCGAGCACTGTTGCTTGGTTAATGGATAAGATGGTGGTAGCGATCCGGACGGACCCTGCACAGGGTCCTACCACCACTATAAAACAATGTTTGTCAATGAATGTTTTCAACTGTTTCTTTTAAATTTATAGATAGGGTTATATTTGCTTACTTGTTGCACATATATTTTTTCTATTTAATTTGCCTCCAAAACAAACCCAGAAAATAAGTATTTATTTAAGTTAACTCTAGCCCAGGGCCTTTATACCACTTTGTTTCAAACCATGTCGCTGTCGTATAGTTAACGTTCCGGTACATATTTACCTTGTCGTCAGTAAAGTTTAAAAATAGACAGACATATAGATACGCAAGTTATCCTATTCATCGGAAGTACGGAACCCCAAAAATAGTCAATACGAATCATCGCTTTGCCTATTGGACATTCAACACAATGCATCTAATCACAACCCAAGTACTTCATCGTCAGTCAGGATTTTCCTTATTTGAGAAAGTGTTTTGTATTTATCTAATAAGTATATTTTTTTAAATGTACCTTCAGTTAAATGTAAAAACCCAGTGCTTTGCTAGCCAAGCAAGAGCATGGTTAATTTTAATTTATGTTTACTACGCGTTGTTGTAGGGTCATGTTTTAAATACCTCAAGTTTAAATCAAACCTACATTATAATAATTTATAACCTCAGAAAACATAGACATACATACGTACATACATTAAATTTTTATTTTTAGTGATAGAAGATAAAATCGTTAGTAGCGTTTGCATCTTGGCTACGGCCCATGATGTTAGAGACATCAAATTTATTTAATGCGTTTCATTCCTTAGTAAATCAAAACTCAAAAATAAGTAAGGATGTAGAGATGCCAAAATAAGTTAGCTTCTAATCAATAAAGGATCTATGCGTAGATCACATACCTATGTACACAAGCGACAGGCTTGGGCCAGCAACTGGCTCGAGAAGTCGAGATAGAACCGCCGGTGGAATCTTCGCTATTGGCGTAGACGCACACGGATAGCGTGCCGCGCCGCGCGACCACGGCGCGTTACGGTTAATGTAACCTTGCGTCACACGTGCGGCGCGGCCGATGACGCCGGGAGAGCCAACCGAGGAAAGTCGGGACGTGACGCACCGCACTTGGCGAATATATGGACCTACGTTAACAGTCTTAATTCTAGCTTTAGACTCTTTGAGGCTCTCCTGGCACTCGGGGTGTCCTGACACAGGTATACCATATACCTAATACTCGTAGTACAAAATGGGACATCCCAAAATTTGTAATTTGTTAAATTTACCTGCCTACGTGACAACCAAATTAACTTTTCAACTTTTCTACTCATTTAGACTAAGGACCTTCGAACCGAATGAGTACATTACACAAGAAAAACATAATAAGATTATAAGTAATCACGAATGTTTTCCAATACTTAGACTTATGAGTAGATGTATGCAAATCATCCAGATTACAGGTCTAATTATGCTCATACATTTTGTATGTAAATTGTTTAATCATCGGCTTACTATGAATTTGCTTATTTCCGCATGCCCATGTAACTTGGGGACATTTCAATAGGCAGTGGGTAAATGACCTGCCGGCGCCGGCCGGGTAGACCTGGCTGTTGAGGTTTTTCCTGCCAACCTCAACCATGTGAAGATATTAATGACAATCTAGATCAAAAATAGTAGTATAGATATGATTTGCAACTTTGCACGAAACAGATAAAACGCTAAATGTATCTTATTGTTACGTCTCGGAAAGACCATAATATTCTATGTTGGTGTCAGGTTCTTTTTTTAAGGCACACATACCGAAATATTATTCCCGCATAGTATCCGGCCACCGTCCGGTCAAGTAACTATTTAGATATTATAAAGTTATGTAGGTCAACGTTGCTAGCATGCCGTAGGTATTGATCAGTAGTACATTTACCGGCCACCGAGCGAGGTCCGTTATGAGCTATGGCATTTTGTATAACAAATCCTTTTTAGTGCTATCTTTGTCTTATTTTATTTCAGAGTAAATTTTTACTACATGGTCCTGGGCCTCTGTTCAACTGCGTTATACCGATATCGTGTTTGACATGTTTAACAATCGTTTATGTCACAGTCGCCATTATTGTAAATGAAATAAGAGTTATCAAAACGTTGACAATACGAAAACAGGTCAAAAACGATATCGTTATTACCTTGTAGAATCCCAGCCCTGAGATTGTTAAAAAATTATAAACTTGTATAATATTCTGGAAACTGTTTGTTTCAAACGCTGACCGACTGATGTATTAGGTATACGTTTCTTCATACAGGCCTATGCGCAACTAAATTACTAAAGTATATACCTACTATGTTACAACGTTACGTTTCTTGTGTAAGTATCATGGTCAGACCTGTAATTCGACTACCTACTACGCTAACTAATACGCGTCTGTCATTTGTTGTTTCTTGAATATTTTTTTTTTCTAGCGACCCGCCCTCGCTTCGCTTCGATTTATGTGTTTGCTGTAAAACCCGTACATAAACCAGAACTTTTTATACATAAAAACCTTCCATGATACATTATCTAACTGATGGTTAAAACTACATCAAAATCCGTTGCTCGCTTTATCAACTCTCATATCGAGATATCTTATAGCCACCCTTGAAATAGTTGCCATTGAGGAGTTCCAGTAGCCTCCTGTGGTCTTTATCATCAGTTCCACTTCACCGAATGATATTTTCTGAATTTAAATGCTGGACTTGTTAATGAAAATACGAAAATGTGAATACGCACAGAGGATTCCGTTTAAACTTGTGATATAACTACAAATTTACAGATTTTGGGCTGCTCTTTTTATTTGTGCTGTAAAAACTTCCTTCTTGCCAAATTCCATGATTCTAGGTCTATGGAAAGTATCCTAGGTTTTGATTCCCCTGCGAAATGTTAGAGAATAAAGTTCAATGGCCATACCTTTGGATTGCGTTGATTTAAGTAGAAGCTTGATTTTATTACAGCTTCAAGGGACCACAGACATAAGTACCTAGTTGCTGTTAATTTCAACTTGATACGTCCTCGCGATCCTGAGTAAAAGGATTTTGACAGACGCACAGACAGACGCATAACAAATTGATCATATAAGGGACCGCTTTTTACTTTTGAGGTACGGAACCCTAAAAAGTACAGAGCGTTAGGGTTGTCAATCATAAAATTTAATGTACATAAGGGCATAAATCATACTTAGGACCTCAGCTAAAAAAAAAGAGAAATAATTTCGGCAAGCCAATATTTTGCCTGTATTATTGGATGACTCACAAATTCAATAAACTACTTAACAAAATACTTAACACAAGACGGAATATGTTTCTTAAATTGAACAAGGCTCAAAATGAAAATTAAGGATGAAATAACTGAACGTTGAGTAGTTCCTTTGGTGGAAATATTAGGACCGTACAACTAATTTTTAATTTTAAGAGATGCACTACGATTAGGTACTTATTTAAAAAAATATATATCCCATGTAAGACAGTGTCTGGAATGCCAAGTTTCTGTAAGCTGATTATCAAATAATTATGATTAATATTATCAAAAGCACCTTTAATATCTAAGAAGACAGCCATAGGTAATCTATGGTCCCTCATATTGTTACCAATGTCGCCTAACCAACTTTATATCCCAATATACCTATAATATAATAAAATATTTATACCAACACACCTATAATATATTTATTCCTTTTTGGAATTTTTACCTTTGCGAAAAACGAATTGAAATTCTGGAATCAGAGAGTTGTGTTCAAAGAGGAAAGTGTTAGCATCATCTTTAGTTATTAATAAAAAAAATACTTCGATGACAAAATTACCCACAGGCTTGACATGGTCAAGACCGGGGCAAGTTTTCAAGATGCTGATAGTTTTCATTCAGTCCGTTTTTGTGTTTAAGGTGGCTGGTGATAATAGGACTGGGAAGTCATCTGTATACATATGAACATAATCCTTGAAGAGCCCTCTCTTACTGTATACAATATTGGCCGCTATTTTATGTGGGGGAGACTCTCTACTTCTTCTTCTTTATCAGTTTTTTTTTGGCGGCAGAAACCCTGCCACCGCTTTCTTCATTCATACCACACGATGCTTCAGTTAATGGACGATGTAGTTTTATAAATATTATACAATAGTTAACCGAAAAACAGAGCAACTGATATTATATTTAATAAAATAGTTTAAAATGTCCTACTACGGTAAAGCTTTGCGCCCTTTTTTTCGCTTTTCTGTCCACAGATTCGTATTAATTTCAAAAATCACGTGGAATCCCAAAAAAAAAAAAAAACTTGGCCTGATTGTGCAAAATGTGGTTACGGTTTATCAGCAAGTCTTTTTAGAGTTGTTAGTATTTCTGTAGCTCTGCCTACCCCACTCTGGGAATGAAGGCGTGATGTTATGTATGTATGTACGTGGAATCCCAATCGTTTTTTTGAAAGCAACCCGTCAAAGACTAAGTTCAAAATGGTAGCCACTTCTTCATTCTGCGTGACTCCTATTTAATCTGTGATTCTGTTCTACCAGTACTTACCTCTCGATTTTGATGAAATAGTTACTTATCTAAAAAGTTCAAAATAGCGGCCAGCACACATCAAAATGCTACCAGTATTATGTAGGAATTTTATTTTCTCTTACCTTGCAATATTAGTGGGAAGTTTAAAAACTAAAGCTCCGGTTTTATAATTGAAGGGTTCAAATAACTATTTAAACCGTGCAATAAAATCGTCCTTGACTTATTTACGGCGGTGCGTTTGTTCGAAGTTGAGTTGAGTCACTGTTTTATACTTACCTACACTGCGCCTGACGTTCCTCCTTACTCCTTGTCCCGGTGCCAACTTTCTTGAAAGCGTTTACGCCGTCGTCTACCTACGAGAGTGACGTGTAGCACGCCGAGGCAATAGTCGCGGAAAAGCGTTGATATCATAGGCGATTAACCCTTGGTATGCCAGAGGTGAAAAAAATACCAAGTTCTAGTCTCTTCGGATTATGATAAAATTCGTAAAAAAGTAAAAAAAAAGACAAAAAGCTATCCAAATCTTCAGCACAGATCTCTGTCAAGTAAGACCAACGAGGGGTTAATCTAATCATGTGCATTCAGACGTTTACGACGAGTGAAAACGTACCTAAAGGGTATATCGGTAAAATGCAATTGATTTATATTTGCAATAATTTACCATAACCAGCGTGTTGCTTGTAAAACTTTCTAAATTTATGATCAAATTAACTTAACGACGATTAATGTCTGAGGCGTAGTTTGACTGTAATTAAAGTGAACTTGGTCATTAGATTTTAGTACATTGTGGGGGTGCGGGTCTGTCTGTGCGGGTCGGCAGTCGGCGTTCCGTCTCGGCTTTATCGGCGGTCGCGGTCGCGGTCGGCGAACGATTGGCCAGCGCGCCGCGCGCCTCGGTCTGATCAGCGCTAATTAACAGCTATATAGCATTTGTAGAAAAACGATTCGCGTGTAACGAGCACTGTCAAAGGAGGTCGAAGCGGCTTGTAATACCATCACTTCTATGTAAGGTACCTACACTTAAATCACCTTACCGAAAAGAAAAAGTATACCAATTGGGCTGTGTGAGAGCTAGACCGTAAATCAAATTGAAGATGCCCGATAAAGTGGATAATAATTAGTGGAAGACGTGAAAGCGTTGGGAGAAAAATTCGTGAGAGTTTGTGTTAGTGTGATTGTGCATTTGCCGAGAGACATCCGTTTGCGTCGCGGCCGACTTTATGAGGTTACTAAATACTAGCCAGTTGTAGCCGCAAGTTACAGTCGCACTGACAATACGAGCGAAACCTCGGAGACGTGGCCGTAAGCATAGACATTTTACACCTGTAAAGCATGCCTTAGCTTTATAGTAAGGTTTAATTGGAATGATACCCGTCGATTGTTTGAACGTTACTTACATCTCAATATTAATATTACAAATTTGAATCAAAATTATATTTTTAGACCAACGGTAGAGATAGAGGCCGTTACTTAATTATGTTCTAAGGTACCATTAATGTAAGTGTACGGTTGGTTATTATTATCAAGTAAATTAATATTAGGTAAGTATTTGTCAAAATTAATGTAGGTAGGTACCTACCTTACGAATTACCGGAAAATAGCATTGAAATCACTCAACGATGATTATCACGAGCAATATCTATATAGTAAAACACATCAATATCTTATCCAACGTATTTAAAAATGCTAGGTCTTTACTAGAACTTATCTATTACACCGAACATGTGACGAAATTTTTTACTTTGATTGAGAGGTGTAGCAGTAGGTAGGTATTCGTTGTTTGTATACAATTTACACCTAACTACTAGTTTCCTAAACCTAGGCCTTCCCAGCAATGTAATATGTATACTACAAAGCTTCTATTTTTGTTAAGAATATTCTGAAATTATCAAAATTCAAAACTAACATTTGCCCGTAGTGGCACTGCGCAGTAAGTTGTACAAGCCATAGTTGACCCAAAAAATATATAACCAACGCCTTGTCATTTTTATCCAATATGTCCTCGTATGTCCACCGAGAGCAGGACTCATCAAGCCAGGGTTTGAAAGTTTTGGGCGCTGGTGATCCGAACGCTGGCGTATTTAAAAAGAAGTACAACTCTGCTACTGCCAATACATTCAGCGATTTATCTATATAATAAAAAATTAATCGCTGAATGTGTTGCTAAGCGCAAATCTCGAGAGCAGCTGAACCGATTTCGCTAATTTTATTTTTATTGTGATTGTTGCCGTCAGGAGAAGGTTCTTATGAAAGAAAAAAACTGACAAATCCACCGGGAAAGTCAAAATTTGCAGCAGGGCGAAGCCGCTGGCGGGTAGTTAGTAAATAATAATTATGAAAACTATCTTAAATAAAATAATTACAAATGAAAGATCAATAACAATAAATTAAAAATAACGACTAGGAGTCAGGAGAACAACACGACGAGGTCTCTACGTCAGGAACGAATACTAAAATAACTAACTGGAAAAACAGGTCATTGCAATCGTGAACAGACCGGACCCCACAAACAGCACTCGTTCACGAGTATGACGCGTATCTCAGCCATCGCCTCCCTCAACCATGTGTTTGGGAAGGTAGCGACCCGATTGACCCGACCTTTGAGTATGACATACTCATGGAGCCGGACAAAAAATAAAGGAATATTACAGTGGCTGTCCGACCAGAAACATCACAATGCGCTCTCATGTCTAAAGAACTTATAATAAAGTACAAAGAAAATATTAAACTTAAATTTAAAACATTAAATTTACATAATTGGCTTAAAGGCATTTTGCAATAAATGCTGCTCAGTGTTCAGCTATTATTAATATACAAAAAAAAAGTTTAAAGTACACTATTTTCGGTAGTAGCTCAAACTACTTAAGTAAAACGTATTTGTCGTCTAGGAAGCACGAGTAGGAAGTACCTATCTCTATTTTTGTTCTATTCGTTAGGTACATTGCATGTTAACGTAACGCATTCGTCGCGTTATTTAAATACGTTTAAACAAAGAAACAAGATTTTGCATTTAGTATACCTAATTATTCAATTAAATCAAGATTGTGAGATTTATTATTTTAAAGACAAATAATGAAATAAAGCTTATGAAAAACCTGCTCTCTATCGTGAATGCATGAAATAAATGCGCAATAGGTAGGTACGTTATTATTTCTACTCGTTGAAAACCCTTAATGTCGGCGACGCGGCAAGTGAACCAATGCATTTCGCCCATTGGTGCACAGCCCTAAGGTTCCATTTAGCTCGCGCTGCAGTCAACGACTTTGGATGGGCTGTAAAATCATAATGCTTACGCTTATAAAATGTCAGTTTTCATGGAAAACAAAGGAGAGGGTCTTCTGTACTTGTACTATTACCTATCTATTCTGTGGTAATATAAGGGGTTCCCCCTACCACATGAAACAATAACCTAGTCTTCACGATTAACCGTAATTATTTTTAATTCTGGATTTTGAGGCTGAAAGAATACCCCGATTTGGGCAAGCGAGATGTCGTTAGATTATTCTTAGCGACGTGGGTTGAGTCATAAATCTAAAATTGCAGAAAAACTTTATATCAAATATTTATCATATCTTATGAGAATATCTTACACGTATGCATGCAGTCCGGTTTTTAGAGCTTGCTTTTTGTTAGACTTGGTAATTTAGAGCTTTCTAATGGTATCTTAATTAATAGAACAAAAGTAAAAAGAAAACTGGACCCAATTATATCTGCATAAATTAATCATTTAAAATTTAAAATTTATTTTTATTGGAGCTTGTACTCTGGGTAGGTACTATTTATTATATGAAGTTTTATTTAACCCAATAGCTTAAGACGGACAAAAAATGAAATTAAATTATAAGCGAGAATAGCAATGTGGTCGTCGTATCGCTTATGACCAATCGAAAAGTTAATTAATGACAAAATCCAGGAGATATCGATTACCTAATTCCGAAGATACATTTTACTTTTGTTGTGACCATATGCGGTTTTTAACGTTCAAAATCAATCCATTCGTTAGGTAGGTAAATACATAGTAAGTGTATCAAATTGTATAAATATGTCCTTATGTTAGTGGAAATAAAATAAAATTCTACGCTTGTAGTGCCAACGGTATGCAGTATTTGCAGTAGGTATACTATGCACTGCGCGTTAAAATGTCAGTCAGTAAATTAAGCTAAGTAACCTAGTATAGTTCAGTGCAAATAGCTTGTGATACGATGACGAGACGTTGTGGCAGGCGCCAGGCACTGATTACGCAACCAGCCGGACGCATAACAATGTTACTTAAAGCCGGCCGGTCCGTGACTGGTCCCGGTGCTGCTCCCTCCCGGTTCTCGTGGCGGATGTGCGCCCGCGTCCTTACTCGAGCTGCGTTAACTGCTACGCTAGCATAACAAGGAACTCAGTGCAAAACTCACTATCGAAGGTTAACGCTTACTTGTTTAGACCTTGCTTTCATCTGTAAAATAAAACCAACGCGTTATTGCACTTCGCAGCTTCTTATTAGCGTTTTACAATATTGTCGGTAATTGTATGTCTCAAAACCTGAAAGATACGCTATATCTGAGAGTTGTGATATTTAATGGAAGTGGCAAAGCCATCAATTATTAAAAACATAATAGACAAACACGCATACCTATGACTCTGAATGTCAGTTGTTGTTGTTATACATAGGTATAGACTATAGGTATAGGAGGGTGTTTTTTTGGTCGACAACTTCCAAAACCGGAGAGATAGTAGGTACAATTATTGCTGAATCCGAATATCTTATTAAATATTTAAAAAAACCTAACGAGGTCAGAGAAATAGCATTTTAAATTTTTCCCATTATTTTACTTAATTGTGGTTACCATGCGCCGTATTTTCCGAGACTTTAATGACGTAATCACCGTGCACAATGTTATGAATTATGATTCATCTTTCCCTTCATACTTGTTACTTAGGACCGTCAAAGATTACAAACCGAGCATAGCCTGCTTAACATCCACTGTAAGCCCACTTTGGCCTCTTCCTTGAGCATGGCGTGGCGTTTCAAAAGGACCCCACTCGTGAAGGTTGCTAACGATAGACCTTACAGTGTAGCGCGTACTTAATGGCCTGCCGATTAGGAAATCGTTCAGTCCAAATCCTAACGGTGTCAGCAATGTTTTGACCACTCACAAAGTAAATGTTCACAACATCAAACATTTCACGATTGTTCAGAAGTAAATTTTCTCGCCGACCCATTTTTTTATCTAAATGATGTATCACTTTACTTAACAAGCACTCGCATTCGAAACCAACACGGAACTGACGTCGCTTGCGCATAGTTTTGTGAGGGAAGTAGGTACCTATTAAACAATAAAATCGTGACGATAAGCGGCCTACCCCCTTCGTAGCTACAGAAACGAGAGACTATGATTTATAAAATAGCGAGGACATTCTTTCGACTTTTGACGAAAAAGAAAAAAATAAAGTTATATTTTTTTTGAGCTTAGAATCATGAATATTGTGGAAGTTGCTGACCAAAAAACACCCTGTATATTCACGAACGCATGCTTACATAAATAAATAAATATCTGGGATAATCTCACATATATTGACCTGTCCCAAACTAAGCTCTAGGCTTTTACTATGGGTACCTACTAGACAACGATAAACATAACTAATTAAATAGAAACATACATACTTAAATATATAAAAAAATCCAAGACACAAGAACAAATATTCGCGCTCATCACACAAATATCAACCCTTACTGGGATTTGAACCCGGAGGAACCACCGCTGGCTTCGGAGGCAAGGTCACTCCCAAAGTCCCAACTAGGCCAACGTGTCGTTAACATTAAGTAGGTAGGTTAGGTACACGCACTTAACTATACGCACAGACAAACGTAAGGCTGAATTAATTCAGCTATAATTTGATCAAGTTCCATAAAGCTATTTGTTTATTCATAGCTTCGTTGAATATTTGGAACTGCAATGACATTAACTTACAATATAAAACTATAGAAAAGAGTTGCCTTACCATTCTAACATTTCTAACTAAGGAAGTTGACGGTAGAAAAGTATTTAGCTGACCCGTACCGAAGCAAAAAGTGAGTAAATAAAATAAAAGTAAGTCGAGTGCGAGTCGGTTTCTCCGCGAGATTGACGCGACGTGACAACCCGGTCCGCGCTCACACGACTCGCGCCGCCCGCGCCGCCTGCGCCGCGGCGCGAGCGCTCCTCCCGAGGACCAAGAGAAACCACCGCGACCGCCGACCACGCCACCTAGCTCCATAACTTCCATACCAACATAAATTAAATCCAATTTAAACTTAATTCCGGTATGTGTGCCTTCAATATTTAAACTGCCTAGCTGATTAACGACTTTTAAGTGTTTTTTGTGCTCTTATTTAAACAAATTATCATGAACGAACATTATACTGAAATTTAAACACATCATTAAAATATAACAAAGCCATACTGAAACGGGGTCACGAAGTTTTGCGAAATTAATAAATGTCATCATCTCCTTCATTTACATAATGACTTCGATGTAGTACGTATAATAGGATGTTTATTAGTATCAACATTATTTATTCTACGATAACTATTTGTTATTTGTATTTGTTACCTACCAGGTAGGTACAGATCAAATTTACAGAATGAAAAATTGCGGCTTATTCCATTATGCTCCCACTCTCATGATCCCACCACATACTCGTACAAAATTGTATGTCATGAGAGTGGGAGCATAATGGAATAAGCCGAAATTGCCTACATACATAGGTACTTATTCGATAATCATTATTAGTACGCCAAAGAATGGCAATGATCCGTAGCTCTGTTTGTTTTGGCGTGGAAGAAGGATAAACTACGAAAATTACTTGTACCTATGTTTATATTACTCTTAGAATTTGATATTAGTGTAAGTACATAAAAAGTACTTACATACAAAAGCTTCAGTTCATAAATCATCAAATTAATAAAAAATATAAACGCAAGAAAGGATTTGTAAAAGTGAAAGTAGGTACCTATCACTTATTATTTTGCGAGTTTTCGCGAGTGTAGGTATTAATTGACGCGGACCGCGGTGCAGTCGACGTCGACCGGCTCGTCGCTCGCGGCAGTCCACGGCGCTCCGCGGGTACCGTGCGTGCGCGACGGGAATACATTCTTGAATCTCTATGATGCTTGGTGAGTTATCTTCAAACTCAATAATTTCGTTTCAAACATGTTAGGGCATCGGGCATCATCTTGATCAAGACGATTTTATTGAGTAGTAGTGTTTGAGTTACCCATTTTGGAGTAAGATTCAATAATCGCCCTCCTGCCCCGCATTCGTAATCGAAACGAGATCACTGGGTCAATAATAATTTTAATGTATTTGCAATTGAAACCGAACTGCATTGACTCGAGCGCCATTTACTAAATTAAGTAGGTAGGTACGAAAGGTGAAAAAAAATGACGTTATTTACCTAGTTAATGACGGAATATATGCGGCGATATAGTGGCAACATAAGTCCGCTTTCGTCGACTCGCACGGTGACGAACACCATGACCAGTCTGGTGATGCGCAAAATGCATATGGAGTGCGGCCAGTAGGTAGGTACCTGTTGGTACCTATCGATGTAATTATTAACTAAATATAATCAATCATTGTTCGCCTTGTAAAGATGGAATAAAGATGTGTAAGAAACATTTATTATCAGTAACTCAGACTCATATAAGTATAAGACGTGTCGTGCGTGACGCGCGTTATAGGTAGGTAGCACGCCGTGTCGTCGGGGGTTATCACAAGTCCGATTCGAAGGCAGTGATATCATCCGGCACCGTTCCGATGAGCCTACAGTCCCTGATACCCACACCAAACGGACCCGGAATCGGGTTGTTGGCACTGAACGCTTCAAGGCAGACGCAATCGCGGTCGTCGGTTTCTCTGCACGCCACTTATATCGCGATCTCATTGCGTCGTTTCGCGCGCCTTTTTTGGAATAACTCGAGCAAATTTCGACGGAAACTTTTATTCTACTTCGCGCGTTGCACTCGAAAAAAAAGATTTTTATTTTAATGAGCCAGTTTCACTGGTCCATCTCGCTCGCACCCGCCGCTGCACCGAATAAATAAAAGAGTTGCTCTACTTTCTTACGATCGTTTCTTCGGAGTGATGCGGCCGGCCCACGAGCGCTTCGTGCTCCCGCGGCGCGCGCGCCCGCTCCCGCTCGCTGCTCCGACGGTTATACCCGACCGCGATACCGATGCCTGTTCTACATTCATTGCATTCAGTATCCTATGATCCCCATATAGGTTTACTCTCAGAAACAATATGTATATATTAAATAAAGTATTGACTCGGATATGTCGATATAACGCACCGTAGACCGACTCTAGCACGATTAGATGCCAGAGCATGCCATGCTGACGTGACGTGGACTAATTTTATTTAAAATTAGTGCTTTTTAATAAATACTATGGTTCAATTGATCACATAAATGAGAAGTACAAAATGGCCCTAATCATGTTCATGCTTCCCATTTATTTGAGCCAAGAAATATGAGAGCACCATTCAAAGCTTGCCCAAATACCTACTTACTAGGACAGTAAATATGCTGAAATACCACTTGAAACTTCTTGACGACGCGTTAGCTTAGTTGGCAGTGAGCCTGCCTACGGAGCTAGTGGTCCCGGGTTCAAATCCCGGTAAGGGCAGATATTTGTGTGATGAGACTGATGAGCGCGAGTTTTTGTTTCTGAGTCTTGGATGTTTTATATCTATTTAACTAGTATTTCTCTAAGTATGTTTATCGTTGACTATTACCCATAAGTACAAGCCTAGAGCTTAGTTTGAGGCTAGGTCAATTTGTGTGACATTGTCCTCGGATATTATTTTAAAAGTAAATTAGAGCCGTTGGAGGGCAGCGCAGTGTATGTTTACTGATACTGGGTCATACTGAAAATATATACGTTTTCAATCTCAACCATTCGATGGATTGACAACATTATAAATAATCGTTGCAGATAAAATATTATCAGTAAAATACTTAAATCAGTTTTATGGTGCGTATGTTTATTAAGTTTCTTTGATTAAAGTATGGAAATACTGGCAATACAATAGAGATGTTTATGAAATGGGCTCAAGTAACTAAGCGCCATTACCATAATTATGGATAGGTATTATCATTTTAAGATTAACCGTATGATTTCTTGTGTTAAAGATCCACCGAAACATACTCGTAACATTAAAGACAAGCATTTCCCTAATACATAATTACACCCAATAATCAGTTTTTTAAGTCTGATAAATCGCGTGGTAGCCAATAGTTCTTTGTCGCTGAAGTATTTCAAAGGATAAGCTTTGTCTGGCTCTCGTCGGCGGCAGCAGGTGGCGCGCCGGTGCGGCGGGAGGTGGGGGGGGGGGGACCCGGCTGAGGCCGCTTCCTGTCGAGGGACTGGTTCTGTTTGCACCAGTTTCCAACAAGTAACGCGAACAACCTCTTAACTGAGATATTTGCTCAACACCTACATTTGCATGCAAAACTCATTTTGCGTTCGAATTATTATTGCCTTAATTATAGTTCCGCATACATTATTTACGGCGCATTCTGACGATTGAGGCTGCGTGTAACGAGGTATGCATATGTGGACGACTATATGCATACCACAAAGGTGTAAACAATTATTTGATTCACAAGTCATTAAGTTTTAAATGTTCAACCAGACCGGAAGAAAAAACATGTATTTTATAACAAATGTATGCAATTTATTTTCCACTGCCATATTTATAAAGGATATATAGACGTACTAAATGAAATGCGTAAAACTTTCCATGTTTTTTAACAAACGTTTTCTATTTTTATTAGTATTTATGTATACGGTGAAGATAGGATGATCGCTTATATTTTGTTGATGTTATTTGTTAGTTTTGATTTTAGGAAGCTGCCATGCGAAAATACTAACGATATTGCATATTTTTTTAGCAGGGGTAGCAAAAATTATACAGGGTAAATTAATCCTTTAACTAGAGTCGAATGTCAGAGGCGCAGAGACTTATTGTCCTTGTTTCCTCCTTGCTTGGCTGCTGGTCTTATTTTACAGCAGTGGTGACGAGGCTGGCCATGCTTATGTTTTATAAAAGCTTTAAATAAATAGCTTTTTCTGATTTTGTTGTGCGAGAATTGCGCCTGCCAAGCGAAATGTTGTGTTTAATCCTGAAAATCTGGCCAAGTCGTGTCACGCAAGCGTTAACTAAAGTCCCCAATATGCTAGGACACTATTGTACACCGTACACTCAGTGTATTGTATATACCGAGTTCCCAATGTCTGAACGCGGGTGTTTTAGTGTATACAACGAGTGTATGAGGCATGTCTACACCGAAAGCACTGGTTATATACCTATATGATTGTGCGGTGTACATTGTACAGTGTCACGGTCTGATTATGGTTTAAAGTTTCGTTAAAAGCGTTTATCCAAGGAAATTTCACTTCCAATAGGCTTAATAATAATGAACATATGGGAATCCTGTCTACCAGTCGCAATAGAAGCGATACACTAATTAGTAGAGGGCTTCAGAATTTTAGGGCAGAGACCTGTCATATACCTCTATGGTTTGAGATTGTGAAGGGTGACGTTTTGACATTGACGTTGTTGTTATTGGATTTTATTAAATAATGCTCGTATTGAAAATGTTTTAATTGAAGATATTAAATTCTTTAGATAAGGCAATGGAATAAAATGAAGAATGTATTTGCCAAAAAGTACACATTATGTTTCTGTGAAGCCTAAACTGGACCAACCCTGTGTCTTGGGATGTATGTAATATTTGTGTATCGATAGAGGATAACAAACTAAAGCCCTATTATTTTAGAATAAAATATCCTCATAGGCCCTCATATTAAAAAATGCACAATACCTTACTAAAGTATGCTCAAAGTATAGTTTATTTATGCATATATCAATAGTGCTCTAAAATGCGTTCAGAAACTAGGAAATGACTGGCATTATTATATTACAACCAGTTTTACTATAAGAACTTTCTTGTTTGTGGTAGTAGGTAAAATCTGTACTGTAATGTTATTATTATTACAGTATGGATTTTTGTAAGGTTATGAGTTCAAATTTAAAACAGCAGTCGAAACTCAAGAGGGTCCAATAAATTAAAAACAAACATGGACATTATATTAAAATATTTCCGAGTAGACCTTTTTTTGTTTCACGATGTGTCAACGTGCGTTTTTCTCAATATTTCTACTAACCCTAGCCAAGATGACTTAAATAAACGTTTTACCCGACTTGTGATCGTAAGGTACCGAGTTCGAACTCCGGCGGTCACCATATACCTACCAATGAGTTATTCTAACTTATGTAAATTACCCGATGCTCTTACGGTGAAGGAAAAACATCGTGAGGAAACCTGCACATTCGAACACCTTAGTGTATAAAAGGGTAATAACACAAAAGATCCTAAAGGGGTCGACGTGTATCCAAAAGGGCCGATGGCCAAAGGGTAATCTGTAAGATAAGAAAGATAAGATCAATGTATTTCCTATTTCTGGGTACGCCCTGCAGCCTAACCGGCTTGATGGGTTTTAACATATTAGGACCTCATCGAATGACGGAACCGTCCTATTTACACGTTAAATTTCGGGGAAATCACACAAAACTAGACCTAGTGCTGAACTAACAAACTGTGTCCATACTGGATCGAACCCGAGACCGTTAACTTCGTAGGCGGGCTCACTAGGCTAGGCTAAAGGCTACATTTCCCTGATGCTTTATTCTACTCGGTAAAACCATATTACTTTTGTTATCATGTTGTCAACGTTAGGAGAGCTCTTATTTACTTGACAGTAATGGCGGCCGAGTCAAAAACAATAATATACCATGTCTAAAGGAATAAGGCTTTACCGAGTAGAAAACAGCCCTGAACGGAGGAATCTAGGGGAAGCCTTCACGCAGCGGTGAGTCCATCCTCCGCCAGGGAGGGTCTCGGACACGAACCATGCCGAGGACCAGGCGAGAGCATAGTTTATACGTCCGTGGCCCGAAACGTAATGGGACGCTACAGCTGAGCATCGATCTGCGGGTAAAGAGCCCCGGCCAGTACAGAGAGACACTCATATTTTTGATAGGTAGTATGCCTCAGTCCAGTTCAGCAGCAACTGAGTATTTTTAGGCCCGAATTCCAATTACTGCCGTGTCCGCCAAACATGGTTGCGACGGTTGCGAACGTAGCAACTTTTTTTCTCCGTTATGGTTTCGTTACTTAAGTTGTGCAATACGCAATAAAATTAAATATCGTAATAAAGAAAGCTTTCTTGTGCACTTGCACGGCCATGTGTAATGACGTTTTAACGTTTTGTATTAATATCTAACCACGACGCTATTGCGACGGATAAGTCGTGGATGGTATATGTTACGTTACGGCTCAACATAGCGAGGGTAATTTGTTACTTATTAATAAATAGTTTACAGTATAATTGACATATATAAGTACATAATATCACGCCTTCATTCCCAGAGGTGGGTAGGCAGAGCTACAGAAATGCCCACAACTCTATAAAGACTTGTTGGTAATTCTGTAACCACGTTTTTCAGAATCAGGCTAAGAAGTGTTTTAGTGACAGGTTGCAAGGCTTTCTCCTAACAGTACTACAAGCCCCTATTCCCTTAGTCGCCTCTTACAACATCCACGGTAGGACATGGAGTGGCACTACTCTAACCCGGCAACCACACTGGGTAACATGTGTAATCTAAACAATAAATCCATATTAATGTTATAACTGGAAAGTGTGTCTGTCTGTCTGTCTATTACCTCTTTACGCTTAAACTGCTGAGCCGATGTATATAAAATTAGGTATGGAGATAGTTTGAGTCCCGGGTAAGGACGTAAGATAGTTTTTAACCGGGAAAGGTGTACAGTTCCCGAGGAAACAGCGATAAATGACTTCTTCGTGGACCGAGTTGCGGGCAAAACCTAGTGTAAAAATATGTGTGCTTGTTTGTTTTTTTATTCATAAAAACAAGACAACTCATCGCATTGCAAGTTGCAACGCACATTTAGAAAAACGTCATATTTTTCGACGCATCGTTTAACAAGTGGAGGTCTAAGGCTAAAATATAGGAAAGTAAAATCGTATACCCGCACTCCTTCGGGTACATATTTTTCTTACTTCCTTACTAAAACTACTACTTTAAATGTGTGGTGTTTGCTTGTTCCATTTTCACAGTTTAACACCTTAACCGATCGACGTGAAATTTGATACTGTTATCGGTTATTATTATATTACTTACTAGCGACCCGCCCTCGCTTCGCTCCGGATTAAAGTATTATACATATAAACCTTCCTCTTCAATCACTCTATCTATTAAAAAAACCGCATCAAAATCCGTTGCGTAGTTTTAAAGATTCAAGCATACATAGGGATATAGGGACAGAAAAAGCGACTTTGTTTTATACTATGTAGTGATAACCCTGACGTAAGGTAAGTACTTATAATATAAACATTTGAAAAATTGGATATTTCAATGATTTTAGCGATAAACGACTTTTGCGTGGAGGGAATTGCAGGCATAGCTTATGATATCTAAATGCATATCAATCAATAGCTAACAAACCTGGAATTAGAATACCATGTGATAAGATATCAAAAAAAAACATTGTAATTGTAATACAAAAAAAATAAAAAAATACGTATGAATGTCAGTTTTAGTGTAAGTATGTACAGTCGGGGTAAGAAAACCTTCGTCAGTTATCTTTTTCATTCCTATGTCAAGTCGTAAACTCTTAGCACCTTTTGAAACTAAAGCATTACGCAGACAACCGCACATAAAATTATACTAACATAGTATGATAACAAGGTTCAAATTAGTGCACACCTTTGACCTACGTCTAGTTTCATATCAACATCAAACCTTTTTAATGGCCTATTTAGTCATTTCAAACTTTTAATTAGTTATGATATCTTCTGTTTAATAGTCAATGTCTGTCACTGTCACATATTTTTGCAATAGTAATTTATCGCTCCGTCGTGTAATTTCGATAATGCCGAGGAATTTAAGCATCGAAGAAAGAGCTGCAATTATTGCGGACCATGAAGCTGGGTATAATATTAGCGAAATTTCGTCAAATCTCAACATAACCAGAGATACTGTAAGGTTCTGGATCATCCGACACGCGGAAGAGGGTCATCTTACTGATCATCGCCATACTAATTCTGGACGCCGCCCGACCCTCACCCATGAACAATTAAACTTTATGAGGCAAAAATATGAAGAAAATGGTTTTGAGAAAACTAGTTTTTTTGCTGAAATGTTTGATGTGTCTCCAAGAATAATTAGAAATGCATTGCACTCAATGGGACTACATCACCGCCGTGCTGCCAAAAAAGTGGCTTTAACTAGTGCTCATAAAGCTCAACGTTTAAGTTTTTCTCGATCATATTTAAATTTCGATTAGTGTCAAACAATTTTTACGGATGAAAAGAGCTTCCAATCATCCCAACATGGTAGACTACACTTGTGGAGAATATTTGGAACGAGGTATTCGGAGGACCATATTGTGCCAAATTTCAGTTCTGGACGCATATCTGTCAACATTTGGGGTTGGATGTCTGCTGATGGAGTAGGCGAGCTTGTTGTCCTTCCGCCTAGGGCAAACGCTGCAAGTTACATAATTGTTCTGAAGGACAGCATGCTTCCAAGCGTTCGTACTGTATTTCCGGCTAATGAACTAACCGAGTTCAATTATGTCCACGACAACGCTCGTATCCACACAGCACGTATCGTAAACGAGTGGTTCCATCGGCATCCTGAGGTGGTAGTGATTCCTTGGCCTGCAAAATCAGCGGACAAAAACCCGATCGAAAATCTGTGGGGTTCGATGGTGCAGCGGTGGGTAAATAACAACGAGAGGAGCAAAGCAGCTGTTGTTGAACATTGCCGAAGTGTTTGGGAGGGCTTTAGAGGAACCGACATATGCTCTCGTCTTGTTGGCTCAATGCGAGAGCGACTACAAGCTGTGATTGATGCGAATGGCGGATATACTCGGTTTTAGTTAAGTTTTGTTTATTTAAATAAATTTTACCATATTTGCAAATTATGTTTACTATTTTATTTACTTTTACTAACTAGACGGCACTATTGAACACGAACTCAAGCCACAATCTCGTAAACAAGATGACACAGTTGATATCGTTATCTCTTTCATAAAATTCAAAGCAATTATCCTAATGTCCGATATTACAAGAGCATTCACGAAGCATTAGTCCTTCGTGAATGCTTTGTAGTCAAAAAAGTTGGTAACCTTTAATTGTAACTGTCATCCCGACTGGCGGCGAGTGATAGTCTACCACCGACTGCAATATGTGACGTATTATATGTCATACTCAATCCGTAAAGCAGAGTATCGCTCATTGTGAGCAAACGAAAATAGATCTTAAGGTGACGAACCTTTTCTTACCCCGACTGTACATATATTATACATTTTTCTATATGAACAGTGGCAAAGCGCAAGCCACATGGAACGCCTCTGTTTACATGTATAACATGAGTTACGTGAGCACACAACTTAATAACTGAAATACACCTAAACTTATATTTTCGTCGAAGATTTGTAGTAATAAAAGTAAAAGTATAATTCTATGGTAGAAACGAATGGAAATGATATAAGTTTCTTCGATAAACTGCATACTTATATTTCTCTATATATGGAGAAATACATTGAAAACATTAAAAACTCAGGAATATACCTAATCGTGCTTATTCGTTCGTCTGCTAACTTCGTAGGCAGGGCCACTTCCAACTAGGCTAGCCGCGTCTTCGATGTTTCTTAGTTTATAACACGCAGGCGCATACACAGTTATAGCCTATTTACCTCCAAGCGAGTTATGGTTAGTTTTAAAATATAGACCCCACTATCGTACGTCATTTCAAACTTTCGAGGTTTAATAAAAACAGCCAAGGTTTATTTCCTAATTTCATAACTAGGCTACAAACCAATTTTACTATTTATAAAACTTAAACGGTAGATTTAACTGCATTATATTTATATTTCACTATTATTCAGAGATATTTGCAATTATTTTTATTAAATTGTATAATTATAAACCGGTACTATCTGGCAGTATGGCCTGTTAAGTTTGAAAACGAATGGCAGTTTTTAGCATTATCTGTGGAAGACTATATTGAAAAAAGTTGGATTGACATGTTGACAATCTCTTTAGCGAGTCGAGTGCAATTCATATTCGTTTCCTTGCAAATCTGATGAAAACATTGTGTGTATCATGGGCAGTAAGGGAATCACAAACTCGAGTCATTAAAAGCCCTCCGCCTCCGCCTAATGCTCTCTTTAGTTATCCCCTTCTTACTTCCCTTGATGCACAATGTGCTATTATGTTTCTTTTTCCTGCAGACTTTTATGTTCCTGCAGACTGTTCAGGCTAGACAGATGCATGTGCGTCATGTTCTAGACATTGCTGAATGCGTGTCCATTCGGGAGTGTCATCTTTGTCCTTAAAATATATTATAAATGCGAAAAGGTGTTTGTTTCTTCGTCACCGTTCAAGTCTTAACCGATGGTAGTCAAATTTGGTACAGAATATTTTAGGGCATTTGGTATTTTATGGTTAAATAGGAAAAAATAAGGGAAAATTGAAGCGATAAACGACTTGTATGCCGACGGGGCGGGCTGGTTATAGCCATGTATATATGAACACTTGTGGTCCTGATCCTCAACCCTGGCGCAGCTGCTGAAGACAACATCCGCACTTCTACAGAGCCGGTTGGATTTTCAAAGCTTGCTTATTGTTTTACCTTTTGTTGAACGGCGTGAGCGGAAATAATATTAGCAGTCAACTCGTATACGAACATAATTTTTAGATGTTCGGCGGTAGTGATCAAACCATTTGGCCGAGGTCTCGTTGGAATCGTAATAGTTATGTATTGATAAAAAAAATGTTTCGGTCTTATTACATATATTGAAGGACGTTAGGATTTCAACTGATTTTTAGCATATATACATATTTTGGAAACGGCACATGCTGGTGACTGAATAGGTACGTAATATGTGGTTAGGACAATTTGCGCAAAATTTCATAGGGCCGAAGACTCAGTCTATTTAACTGAAACCGATCTGGGTGAAATGAAGTTTTCGAAAGTATGCTATAAAAGGGCCAGCAATGCGTGATTTTGACTTAATTTTTTCAGGGTAAATGAACGGATATTTGTATGCTGCAGTTAACGGGGGCTCTATTTCACTGCTTTTTTTTTACTGGTAAGATAATAAAATAGCAAAATGAAAAGCCAATATTTAATTATAATATAACAAGGGCTCTGTTTGTATTTAAAAGTTGAAATTTTCTGCAATCTGCAAATAAATTTAGTCATCGACCCGTGTCTGAATATTTATTCATGCCAATACATCCATACGTATATTATTACCGGTAAAATGGCCGATGCGACGCCTGCTGATAAACGTAAAAGGTAAAAGTCAAGGACTTTCCGCGGTCGGGTAATCGCACTGTTAATGATTTTTGTTACCTATATATCAAGAGCCGTTTTATATCTGGAGCTCGCTCAAGTTGCGTTTTATTCCCAAGGGCGTCTGGTGAGGCCAAAAGGACGTTGACACCACGATCGCGGAGCTCGCAAGTGTCGTATGGCCGCTACTCGCGTAAACTTTTCACTGGCAACATTTAAAAGGTCGCACACTATACTCTGATGCTGAATAATCATGGGTACCTATATTGAGTTATCATAAGAAATACGCAAACGCCGAAGATAGGTAAACGCGATTTAAGAGCATTGAGTTTGGTACATCCCATAACGTGTGGTTGGCGGGTTAGAATAGTGCCACTCCATGTCTTCCAGTGGATGTCGTAAGAGGCGACTGAGGGAATAAGGGCTTGTAGTTAGGCGATGGGCTTGCAACCTGTCACTGATAATACACTGGTAAACTTCTTCGCCTGATTGTGCAAAATATGGTTACAGAATACCAACAAGTCTTTTTAGAGTTGTTACCTTACTTAGCCGTGATGTTATGTATGTATGTATGTGAGTTCGGTACATATAAATTTAAAACCACACAATTGGCAAAACTACTCCGGAAAATGACTGACCAACTACCTATAATTTTAAAAGAAGTTATTTCTTGCTATATGAAGACGGTTTTTAGTTTTTAAAACATTTATTTTTGTTTTATTTAACGTTATAATGTTAACTGCCGTTTAAATGATGTCCCTAAGCGAGCCTTGCCCCGGCACATGTCGGCCTCTATCCGCTTCCGTGTCCTGGCTCGACCTTATTGCTATGAGAGTAATACGGGCCATAATCGTAAGCCATTAAAACCAGTCGCCTCTGAACCTAACTGTAGTAGGGCGCAAAAAATGCTTTGTACATACGAGTTGAATGCCGGTCGACGGTCTAGGTTCGTAACGTTGACTTTTTCCGTTTTTTATCGGGTTTTGATGTCAAAATTAAGTATTGGTGCGGGGCTGCTGAACTAAAAACAATATTATATTAACAATAAAAACAATATTATATTAACAATAAAAACAATATTACACGCTTCTGTCACTGGAACAGACCTTTACACAGGCAACCCGCGCACTGTGGCTTTAGGTGCAGTGCAGTGCATCGCCGCGCCGTATTTAGGTATTATACCTCTCTAGGCGTCTGCTTATTGAAATTACTCTGGCCACGGCGATTATTGTTCAGATTCGGTAAAAAACGTCATAATTATCTTACATGATTTTAATTTACAAATCGTTTGAAACCTAGCGACAACGTGAATCTGAATGACAATTAAAACGAAAATTCGTAAACCGAATCGGTGCACACCGAGAGGAAGGCAGGCAGCATCATCTTTACTTTAGCTCCAGAGTAGCTTTTTTATAGAATTTAATTCCATCGCTATTTATGTCAAGTAAATACCTACCTAAGAGCTATCGTAACGTTAGCGATTCAATAACATCCAAAGCGATATCATTTTACCGAGAAGGATAAAGTAGCATTAAATGTTTCAGCCATCAACTCGATCATCGGATTAACTCTTGGATAACTCAACATTGAGTTGTCATCGGGTTTCCATATTATGCATTTATAATTTTCATTAGCGATAGGTACTTGTTCATCTTTACTTATTTTGTGTGGCAAACAAGATTCCAGCCTAAATGCTGTACCTAATACCTAGACCCAATGAGTTGTTTATAGTAAATCAAATATTAGCTTCCAGTATCAACAAGTTTTTTAGAGTTGATGGTAATTCTGTTGCTCTGCCTACCCCACTCTGGGAATGAAGGCATGATATTATGAATGTATGTATGTAAATATTATCGTTCGCATTTTTGTGTTCATGTTTAGGATAAGACAAAAGATAAAAGAGTTTTATCGAGTACGTCAAAGTTCTACCAGGGCTTCCCAAGAGGATACTACGGCTTAGAAGAAACGCCGCAAGAAACTCAAGTCAGCATTTTTTTTCATATAGCTAAGGGCAACGATAATAGGTAGGTACTTAACATAGGATCATATAAAATAATTAACATAAAATGAAAATGTCATGCGTAGTTAAGCAGGAAAAGGTGTCAAAACTCATAATGTAATAATCACAGGAGCAAATAAATTAAAAATATATTTATATTTATACTTAAGCACAGTTGCG
This sequence comes from Acleris holmiana, assembly GCA_949316455.1. Classification (NCBI taxonomy): domain Eukaryota; kingdom Metazoa; phylum Arthropoda; class Insecta; order Lepidoptera; family Tortricidae; genus Acleris; species Acleris holmiana. The sequence goes on along the minus strand of OX438762.1, from coordinate 14,157,479 downwards.
AAGGTAAATTTAGGACCCATTTAAAAAAAAATTGGTGACGACGTCGATGTCATTAGACTCAAAGTCATTTGTAACTTGTAACTTAGAACAAACTCAACCATATTGATGTAAAATGTCAGGTTGACTTTGGACCTAAGATGGGGCCTAAATTAATGATCGTGACTGTACCTAGGTATGTCGGTGCAAGACAACCACATTAAAAAAACTTTCGATACGGTCTCCTATTGACAGAAAACGTGTTCCCTGCAGAAGATAACATAAAATTTTCGATTTAGTTTATCCATGCCGTTGTTTTTTATAACCGTCATGTTTTCTTTGGTCATTATTTCAAAAGTCATAATTTTCTTTTACACCTTTAATTACTCATAACTATTGAATTTCATACTGTTATTGGTCATAACATTAAATGTGGTAAAAGGTGTAATTTCAAAAGGAATATTATTATTTAAAATAACGCTTGTTTACAAGAAAGAAAATGATTAATCACACAATTTTAGTACATCATCATTATCATCAATTCATCATTTTGCCTATGCTATCGTGATTGGTCATAACATTAAATACCTACAGTAATTTCATAAGAGATATAAATTATGATCAATAATGAAACAAGGATAAATAGTATTATGCATAAATGTTAAATAGGTGACCCTATTTAACATTTAACATAACCTAACCTACTCTTCTGTCAGTTGATCCCTTTCATAAGGGGTCGCAGCTTTAACCTAACTTAACCCACTTTTCGATCAGCTGGTACTTCTTGTGAGTCGCAGTTCTAATTTAACCGAAACCTACTCTTCTGACAGCTGATCCTTTTCATCACGGGTCGTAGTTCTAACCTAACCTAACCTACTTTTCTGTCAGCTGGTACTTCTTGTGAGTCGCGGTTCTAACCTAACCTAACCTTACCTACTTTTCTGGCAGCTGGTACTTCTTGTGAGTCGCGGTTCTAACCTAACCTAACCTTACCTAATTTTCTGGCAGCCGTTCGTTTAAGTAAGGGTCGCAGTTCTAACCTAACCTACTATTCTGGCAGCCGTTCGTTTGCGTAAGGGTCGCAGTCCTAACCTAACCTAACCTACTTCTTTGTCAGCTGGTCCTTTTTGATAGAAGTCGCAGTTCTAACCTAACCAATATTTTTGTAAGTCGGTGTTTTGTTTATGTAACTATGGAATGTATTAATTCTGATTTTTAAAATTAGTCCTTAAAACATTAAAGAAATAAAATGATATGAATAAAAATATTAGTAAATATTAAAATATTAATTACAACATTTATGAAAAATAAACGGTATATTATATTTGGCTTTGGTATTTGGTGATATCATGATATGCGTTGGTCTCATATGGTTATGTAACATTACATGATTGTACTTAATCATTAGGTAGGTATAGATATTTATTTCGCGTTAAACCTAACAACTATAATGACTATTGATTTTACTGACTAAAAATAATATGGATACCAATTACTGACTTTCGAAAATCGAAACAATAAAATTATGGGACTCGAAGGGATCCCATAATGTTTACATGATTTTATGACTGTATATTAGAGCTTATTTAGGTATCTGGTTTAGGCCAAGCATGTTTGTCTGTTATATAGCAGGTGAAATAACTATGTATACCTAATGGAACTATTGCATCTTAGTCCTTAATTTGAGCATGGCAGTCCAGTCTTGAGATTTAGAATGTGTGTGGGTTTGACAGGCTACTTGTCATCAGGTGGTCTTGTGTTTGCGCCTCCTCCTCGACAAGTAAACAGCATTCCGGTGTTCAATGAATGTGAACTGAACTCTTGCTCACGTTGCGGCGTCGCGCCATTGCTGTCGGAGTTAGTCTGGAGTCTTCGGGAGGCGGCTCCCATATCTTTTCTGTTTACATAGAATTCTCGTGATTGGATTATACTCCTACGGTTAGTCTAAGTAGAAAAAAAAAAAAAAATTACAATACTCCGATTATTCAATTCTATAATGTGTGTCGCACCAAAAATAAGCGAACCGCTGGTATAAAGGGCATATAATAGTATTTTCGGATATAAATAGTGGTCAAATGACGTTTCGTACGGCCCAACAGATTCGGCTGCGCGTTGTTTGTCCGTCATTCAGTGACTAACAAAGTAGTTAGTGTACTGGATGACTGATATAGTAAACATGCAGCGGGCCTAGACATCATGCATTGTGCGAACGATAACGACAAAATTGAATAAAATGTAAATGGACGTAAACAGACAGCGACGGTCGCGCCGAGAATAGGAAAAGAAAAGGAATAAAGCGACATAGAAAACGAGCCCTTACAATATTACTCATACAAGCCTAGTAAAGACAAGTGTATTTGAACAACTTGCGCTCTGGTTAGCCTTAAAATCAAAAACCTAAGCATCTGCATAGCTTTTTGTTTAAGCCGTATAATGTCGTGTGTGTAAATACAATCTCAGCTGACATCGTAAATGACCTATATACCGCCTGCGCGGCGCGGGAGCCGGAATCTTATTCTCCCCGGAGCGGTTTCGCTTCCGTTTCGAAACACGCCGGACGTAGGTAAATATTTTCCGCTATCAACTACTCGGTCGGACCACTTCATTCATGCATGAGCACGTTTCTTTGCTATAAGTCTCTACTTCGCATAGTTCACGTGGCTTTGTTAGGGTCACAATTCATATTAGATATGATTTCACTTAATTTAATCTTTTGTTAATATGAATCATAAAATATAATTATTCTAGTGACCTTAATTTGCCCGAACGAATATTGCGGAAAATGAACAAAGCTTCCGCGCCCGTTGAAGTCGTTTGTACGGAGCGCCGCCGGCGTCGGCGCAAGGCTGCGCCGGCAAGTCATGCAAGTGCATTGTTTTGTTTTATCTGCATAAATGCTACTGCTGAAAATGTTACTATAGAATGGTTCTGAATCAATATATAATGCAAATTTAACTCATATACTGCAAACGCTACATATTACAGCTGTTTCGGAGCTACAGTAATCACTACAAGAGTTCCACGTATCAGGACTAGAGGTTTCTATGAACAAAAAGTTATCGGACTCGGAACCTCCATTGGAACGATAATAATATAGTAAGTGGTAAAGTGGAACAAGGAACTCGCGTAGTCGGCGCCTGGTGCGTTGAACCTCGCCCGTCTGTGTGAGTGCAGTGTACTGACAAGACACCCCACGCACACCAACAAACATCTGCTGCTAGTGTGTGTATGCGCACAGTAACGTTTGGGAGCAGAAGTACCGGCGCTATGGGGCGAACACACATACAAGTATGCAGCTGCCTAGCTCGCACGGACGGCACTAGCGTCAGAGTGAGCGAGACAGCGCGTGCCGGTGTGTGCATTATCTGATCCACGGCGCTGCTCGACCGCCCGACATGTACCTATCTACTATTATTTAGTAAAACCGAATTCGCCATATTGTAGCATACTTTAGAGCATTTACCTGACCCAGTTGCTGTTACTGCGATTGCAGCTTCGTCCTTGCGCTCGCTACGCTCGATAAGTGCTCGCTCGATGCATTAAAAGCTTTTAAGTAACCATTATAATAAAACCAATATACTAAGAATTGAAATTGTTTCTCAGAGGAGTCTAGATGTGATCAGCGATCGACCTTTGCCGTGTCGTAACGCGAGCACGTGAGCGTTGTTGGCCACGTTGCGCGAGGTCGCGCGTGCTTTAACATTTTCAAACTGCGATTGAAAATTGAGGCACAACTCCACTCAAGTACTTTGTTCCGTTTGGGAAGGCACTTTGTTGCTCGCCGGGCTCTCGCCCTTATATTCCTACATAGAAAATATACAAGATTCCGAATCAAATATTAGCGCTTATCACACAAACATTTGCCCTGGCTGAGTATTGAACTCAACTGACCGTTGACATTCTCTTAGTAGCTAGCTAGTTACAACAGGAAAAGAAGTCGTTAGTACTAACTTAGGCACGGCTCAACAAGTGTCCCGACGAGTTCCGCGCCCACCGAGGCGCAGGCGTGGGGAAGTTGCCATTTGAACACTCGTGTTCATTAATTAAACTATGGACTTGCATTTTATAGTAGCCAATAGATTACGTACTTAGATGTGACTATTATGTTGTGTATAAACGGTAATTTGACCATTTAATGAAGTTAAGGATAGTCAGATTTCGATTTGGTATGCGTATTTTATTTTTAGATATTCGCTCTGTATATTTATAAAAAAGTATTTATTTTATATTGCACTGTCTTTAAGTTAAAATACGGTGCTCGGTCATCATTTATTTCCTTTGGCCACCTACTAACATTTCAGGATTGCCCATCGCGGTGGACAGTGGGAGTATGCCTTTAAAAACGAGCTACGTACCTATGAGTAAAGAAGCGGTTTGCCAAATAACACTTGCTAACCTATACAATCATTCTAATTAGGCAGATTTAAAATGTAAATCTTTCTGCTGTTTGTTCGGCGCTCTTTGGCATTTTGAGATTCCTAAATGACCACTTGGAGCAGGAATGTTGTCATCTGGCACATAACACATTTTCCTGAAAGTAAGTATTCAAAAATAGTAAACATGAAGTAACACAACATACCATACATATATGTACAACAAACATAACATATATTTGTAAAAATGTTGAAAGGGTGAACGAGTAATTTGATTCGATTATGTTTTAAAATTATTGAATTTTATTTTCTTGTGGCCATTTATTCACATATGTATACCTAAATGTTCTGCACGGTAGGTAATTAAATGTATTCAAAAATTCGTGTTCTAAAAAGTCATAGACTTTACGTCACTTTTATATTGATTCAAAAGTCTAAACGTGCAGTTTACATATATTTCTTTTTTTTCATCTTAATTCAGCAAGTTAACTATTTTTTTTTTCAAAATTGCGAAGAGGCGCAAATGTAAAATGTACAATCGAGTTCTTAAATATACCTATACTATAACAGTTTTGCACCTTATTTCGTTGACATAAGTTGCAACATTGTATACGTATCAGAGAACTCAACTGTACCTACGAGTAAGTATATACGCACGTTCCCTCCCTATATTAAAAGTATAGTACATTCATAATGAATCCGCTAAGCCGTTTAACAAAATCAATCAGTACTGTATTCAATACTGGATAAGATATTTGTACATATTAAAAAGTGTAGCTGAGTTCAACTCCTTTTTAGGTGATGAGATGACTTAATGTTTCGTTTAATATTCGAAGCAGGCGCTCGGGCCGAGGAGTCAAGAGCCGGCAACATGGTCACGGCCAATAATATAATACAGGATCGCTTTTATAAGGAAATCTGGAATTAGGCGCTGATGCATGAGGGACCGGGAACAGCATACGGACATGCTGAAACCCAAATTGACACAAATAAAATACCTATGTATGTATGTATGTCGAGTTGAGCTATAAAATAGTGAACTTGAACTTTAACCGCTTGATTAGGTGTAGCCTCCTACTCGTGCGAGCAGAAGGCGTGTCCGCTAGCAACTATAAATGCAAACTGCAGCATCGCCCACCGCGGGAATACTCTTATTTGAAGTTGTAATCCTTGTGAACCGATACAACCCAAGCACAAAGATCTACCTTAGTGAACGCCTATACGCTATTTTCCCAATTTAAGGTAGGCATTGCGTATAAAAACCATTTAATTGCGTGTCGTACTCGAGCACCCTGGGTTCCGCACCTACCTACGTGTTTTTATATGAAGTACTAGCCGTTGCCCGCGACTACGTCCGCGTATTTAATTTTTATCACTATATTTTTATGTCCTTTTCCGGAATTCAAGCTATATTCATACGAAAATTCATATAAATCGGTTCTACTGCGGTTTAGCTATGAAAGCGTAACAAACAAACGGACAAATTTACTTTCACATTTATAGTACAAGTAAAAATTTGAAAGCTAAACGTCCTGCGGCTGCTGGCGTCGTCACCGTGGAAAAGGCGCACGACACAGGACACGTCATACGTCTACAGTTAGGCTTAATTCATTCAGTGCACACAAAACGTAACTTTTTCATGGATTGTTTTGTAGTTCATAATTTCCTGACTTTCAGTATTTATTATACCTAGTAAGTTAAGGGCAAAGGCGAGCGCACTGTTTCTTTGCGTTTTACGTAAATTACCCAAAAAATATAACAAGTAGATTAATTATTACAAGTAATTAATTAGGTAAGTAATTCATTTTAAACAGTAATGTATTTTTTTAAATTTATTCCCAATTTCTAGTGATAAGCCCTTGTGCGGGCAACTATTCCGAAGCCTGATAGCTTCAGCCATTTTAGAGCACTGGGGGGCAATGAGGACATAGGGGTTCCGTTTTTCAGTAATGGGTACGAAACCAAACTGAACTAGTGGCATGCACATTCCACGATATAAACTAATGTCATACCTAGTTGTTTAACTTAAAAAGTACTTGAATGTCAGCACTTTGAGTAATCCAATCTCCATATTAAACTTAAAAATAGTCATTCTAATTCCGTAATATCCGTCTCGACGCACACACTCACACGTTCGTAGTGTAGGTACACGTGCGCGGGCGCCGGGCGCGGTGCGCGGAACGAGTTCAGACCTGCTGCGCAAGAAAGAACTCAGCCAAGGACGCCGGCGTAACGGTACCCCCCGCGTCCCGCCCGCCCGCCGCCGTCCCGCTATCCCGCGCTGCTGCCACGCTGCGCTGCCTGGCCTGGCAACACTTCGTACGGGACGTGTACAACACTACATTATAATTTATAATTAAAACAGGCCGTGGATTTGCCAATGTCTTGTATCTTAATTCTTGATTTAGGTTTATTTCAATTAATGTCTCTAATTAATAATTGATATTATTTAAGTGTTGAGCTCAAGTCCTATTCTTATGGCCGAGTCAGATGGGTAATGGTGATTAAGTCATTACTTAGGGGCTGGTTAAACGAACAACATTTTCACGGCAATGTTTGGCCGGCAACTGTACGCATCTTGCTCTAACATACGCAGTAAGAGTAAGACATCAAAAGTTGCCTCCCACACATTGCCGCTAAAAGTCGACCGTCTAAACGGCTCTTTAGTTATGATTTTTCATACATAAATGTGAGAAAGGAACGAGTCTTTGATTTGACCACTCAGTATTCCTCGACTTTATCGGAATAGATAGGGAGTACAAATTATACAAAATACTTTGTTTGTGTACGTGATAGTAAAACAGATAGATAGATAATCTGCCCTAATGTCATTTTGTGCAGTAAACCTAAGAATACACAGATTTATTAATTAACTCGCATGATAAAAGTAATAAAACACATAAATAGTAAATTATATGTTTTTATTAACAATAAGTACGAGTAGGTATATAGTCATGATTTACAATAATCATTATACTTACCTATACATTATAAAGATATCCACCATGAGAATTAAGACAACTATAGGTGTGACAACTATAATTTTTGAAGAGTTCCCTCGATTTCTTTAGGATCCCGTCATCACATTCTGACCTGATGGATGACAATGGGACCACCCGTTAAATATACTTCAGAGCAAAAATAAAACTGAGCGGTACAGCTAGGGTTGCCAACTATACTGTTAAAAACAGTATTATACTGTTTTTCACTACATTATACTTTTTACTGTTGAACAAAAATAAAGTATACAAAATACTGTTTTTAGCATCAAAATATAAGTGTGAGCCACAAACAACTAAAATTAAATGGAGTTTCAGAACGAATCTGTCAATTTGAAATATTGAAGATTTCAAACTGTCACTGTCACCCACTGACTGACAGACATGCGATGCGAGCGTGTGCTTTCTCAGAACATAACCTTTTCTCGTATGGATGTGGACGTGGACCGTGGACTTAATATTAATATTAAGACTAGCTGGCTTTCTTTAATTAGCTGTTTGTCATTAAAGTCTTTGGTCACATATGATCATTTTGAGAAAATTATAGATAATATAAATTTATATAGACTCAATATTAGTATGGGTGATTTATATTCCGAATTAACAAATTTTAAAATAATTCATGAAAAAGTATTAGAAGACAAAGATTTTCTTGAAATGAGTACTGGCCAAAAGTGGAGCCATTTACTTGTAAATACCTCAGAAGAATTTAAAAATATAATTAAAATAGTTTCATATCTGCTGTCTGTTCCCGCCACCTCAGCATTTACTGAAAGATTTTTTTCAGTAATGAATGTGAAGTGGCGGGAGGACAGAAATAGAGCAACAATTAATTTAATAGAGAGCTGCTCATTTATTTTAATATAAATAAGTTATAATTGTGATGAGGCTTATGAAGTTTTTAAAAAAGACTGTAAATTAATAAGTTGTGCAAGAAGCTCTAAAAAGTATGTGTTTAAGACATTAAATAAATAAAATACTGTTAATTTTTCTAAAATACTGTTTAATTTGTTTTCTCAGACCTAAATATACTTTATTTCATGTAAAAAAAGTTGGCAACCCTAAGTACAGCCGTCAAGTAATCGGGGAACATTCATTAAAAAACCGGTCAAGTGCAAGTCATAGGTACAGTCAAGTTCAAAAGTATGTATACACTTTAGTACCTTGTCACTTTAATCGCTTGGATAATTTCATATGGCAGTTTAAACATGACGTTAAATAGACAAGGTACTAAAGTGTATACATACTTTTGAACTTGACTGTACTTGCGCACCGAGGGTTCCATACAAACTAAGAATGTAAAATTTATTGAGGGACAAACTTGACTTTGCCTATGAAAAACTGTTGCCTCCATACATCGATATAGCTCGCAAATAGTTTACCAACTGCAAATCAGAGGCGAAGCGTTCATAAAAAATTCAAAAATCAAAATTCAAAATGTTTATTCAGCAAATTGGCCACATGAGGGCTCTTTTTTAAGGGTTTTTTCGGTATCAAAATATTTTTTCAAAAACTTTACCTAGTGTAAAGTTTCAGCCTTATCAGGAGATGATTCCAATGATTTAGTGGTATCTAAAGGTATATTTGTAAAGAACCACTTTTTAAATTCTTTTCCTACATCAAGGTCAGAGTTAACTAAAGTATCTTTTGACTCGTTTCCTACCGGCTTCCCTAAGAATCGAACACTAATTTTGTATACATAACCAAACGCACCGTAAGACGAAGCTTGGCAGTGACACGTGGTAAAACCACGTAGCAAAGCTTCTCAGCACAGCTAGCACATGACGAAACATACACTAGCGTCATTGTCTAATTAGAACGGTCAGAAAAAGGTAGGCAGTCTATCTCGCGGGCGACATAACTCGCGCGCCGTCATGTGCTATCCGTGCAGGGAAGCCGAGGCCATAGCGGCTTTTTCCATCCAATATTAAAATTTATTTTTATGCTGTCATAGTTTTTATCACCTTTTACTATTTTCGCATGGACACGGGGTGCCCCTGTCGCGCATGACTTCAAGCCGCAACGAGTCAAAAACCCAAAAATCTAATCGCAGTAGGTACCTAATCATTTTCATTACTACACCATTACGCGTCCTTTTGCGTCAAAACGTAAGGTGATGTTTCAAGGTTGTGTTCAATTGTGTTATATGTATAGAATAAAATAGAAAAAATATTCAACGCTTATAAAAATACTTTAAAACAAATGAAAACTAAAAGTAACACATCTACACCATGTGTTGAAAAGCTACTTAGCATAATTATGTGCCGCGACCAGTGAAATACAACTTGTTTAGTGTAGGTATTTATTTATTTATTTATTTTAGGCACAGTAACAAATCACAAGCGGTAAAATAACAATAGATCACTTAACTAACACTACCTACTTAGTTGTAAGACTTGTAAGCGTGCAACTCGATGACAACTGTGCACAGCATTCTACTACATATTAGGCTCGGACTACATCAGTCCGGAATCTCCCAGATCGTAAAGAATTCCGAGTTCGGCATGATGTCGACTACATGAGCTCCGGTTGAATCCGGAGAGAAATTTACTCAGTCTGCCGCCGTATTAAAGCTCGTAGGCGCCGCACCGCCGCATAAACCAGTCGGGATATTTAGAGTTGTGTAGCCTTTTATGCTTTTGGAGCACTTCCCAAATAATCTCATAAACTTTTTCTATGAAGGCATTACAGTCCAATTCCATATTTATAGTCATTCCATTTTACAAGAGACAGATTTTTTTAAACAATCACCTTTATTTGTTTAACGAAATTGTAGCCTTTTTGTAGTTCTCACATTTTCTTTAATAGTACAGAGCTTGTGCTTTTTACATAAAATAGCTAATGGAGGATGATGTGAATCGACCTTACTAATGGCAGGAGTGGGTAGATTGACCTGACACTGTACAGCGCTGTTACTTATTGCATAGACGAGAATTTTCTTTTTGTGGTTTCTAAAATAGTTCCACTATTTTAAATCCGACTGATCCAAAAAACTGATAAAATAATCAGACTTGGTATCGGTTGCTGTATATTTTTCAGTTTTCGCATGTGACCGTAATATGTTAGGAGGTTAAAGCCGCCCAAAATAAGGTAGTCGTCCTGCGGCACAGAACTATCAATACGTTCACAATTATCAATCAATTCGATAAAATGGACATTAGTTAGGTAAGATGGTAAATAAGACAGAAAAGGTTAAAGTTACGCTTTTTTAATCGTATTCGTACCCATATATAATCTACCCATTATAAAATTACATTGTAAATAAGTACATTCATAAATGCCTTTTTGTATGTTTACCGGGTTAAAGACTTTCTAGTGTTTGCACATTTTTAACCAGAATAAAACGGGAAATGTCACCCTTGCGCATAAATATATGCCCGTTGTTAATCCAGACGAATTTGAAGTTATTTTCCTTGGCCTTGAGACGAGCAGCAGCATGCTGGGCTTGGACTCGTGAACAGACACTTTTCGGCCACCAATGCCCAGGAGTGCAGAGTTAAGCTTGCCCTCCGACTGGGCCTTGTTGTAGCGCGAGATTGCACAATAAAATTTATCCCGGCAACGGGAGCTACGCAGCTTAACTACAATCGTTCTTGGTCTCTGATTGTTTTTGTGGATACTCGCAACTCTTGTACAGCTCAATATGTCGGTATCGGCAATCCTGTGCGATGTCACCTCAGCAATTTGTTACACAATGTTGACTGTAATCTCAGATTTAAACTCAGGCACCCCATTTATTTCCAAGTTCGAGTCTCTTAAATGTTGTTCCAAGTTATTCAAGCGATCGGTTAAGTTAACAACAGTTGCACGGAGCAGCTTTTAATTCCTTGGACTCTTTGTAAACCACGGACAGATCTTTTTCAATATCTTCGTATTGGTCGTTCATAAACATTGCCGGCGAAGTCAGCAACTCAAGCTGTGATTTAATCGGAGCCAGTTCAGCCTCCAAAGACTGCCGTAAGATGGACTGAAGTTCGGTTCGCAATGTTGCACGAATAACCGTTTTGGTTATTTTTAACAGTTCGTCATCACATCATATATAGGCTTTGAGGCCGGACTGCTATGAGATGGACTGTACTGAGCAGAAATAGCAATAAGTATTATCCTTGTTAGACATTTTTGGTTTATTTATCTGACAATTAGGATACGTCCAGGTAATTTTGGCATGGTTAAAGGAGGTTAACTTAACACACAAATGTTGAAAATGTCTGTCACAATGATGGCACATGATTTTTTCTATAGCTTTGACTTATTTCTTCTATACGTGTACACAGTTAGTCGTCTAGGTACATTTTTCACAATGATCCAGTCACCACCAGCCGGGCGTCTGTATTGCAACAAGAACGAAGCACCAATATTGTCACTGAGATTACTCCCTGGTGAGGCTGTGCTTACGTCAAACGATTACACTACTACGTAGGGCACCCACTGCGGTTTGTTTTGGTATAATTTACCACCACATTTATGGGTTTAATCTCATTAATTAACAGTTAAATTCACTGAACGTTACACAGCACAATGTTACTCGTTTTATTGTCATAGTGTAGTTTTGCTGTGATTCCTGTGATTCGACAGAGGTTTGTCTGTTTACTTAAATGTAGGTACAAAATTAAATGGTAGCATTATTACATATAGAGTATTTTTGTTAGAAATTACCTGAGTTATGAATTGACATAGGTTTCCTAAGTCATCTTGTACTGGGTTTTTTTTTAAAGTTTATAAGGTTAATACCAATGACCTCCTATTACACAAGGGTTTCGCATCAGCGCGCAAAACACGGGACGGCTTAATTGTGCTTAACGGCGGTTTAAGCACACTTCATACCTTAGTCGTCGTTCATTGCAAAGCCGTAAGGATGCCGAAATGTGTCATCAAAAATGCCGAAATCTAACCGTACCTAACGGCAAAAAAAGATGGTGTCTTACCACTATTAAGTAAATTGTATTAATGAAACATAATACGCGAAAAACTGTAAATAATTTTCAATAAATGTCATTAATGATTGACAGCTATATTATTAATTCATATTATTCCATATCTTTCTTTCATGCGCGATAGAAAGAAACAGACAAAAGGACGTTACAAAAACATATCAGGAAAGAAAACTACAGAGTAGATATTTTTAGTGTTCCATCGCCCCAAAAACGGAACCCTTATTATAAAAGCTGTGTTTTAGCTTTCCGGCACACGAGATTTCGAGAGAGAATTGGCGCAAGTAGCAAGAGAAAGATCTAAAATAAATATACGCGTTTTATCCTCAGATATTTTTTTTATCTAATGTATATGTCACCACTAAAGACGAGAAGTATTTAAAAAAGACAGCCATTGCGCATATTCACGTTAGTAGTTAGTAATGTTTCATTAAAATTGTAGTGTGCTACGCCACTCTCACACTCTCCCATATGTTCCCTACATTATTACTAGCACACTACAAGTTAGTCGGTCAAGTCTCATTCAAATGTCAACATATTTACCCAAATTGACGCACACACACAGGATCAGTTAAGTCATATTTATTTTCTGCCCAAAGCAATCATACTGAGACGTGTTTACTATGCCGGAAATTTATGTTGGAAAAGAAGGCTGTGGACAAGGGTTCACATAAATGATTAATAAATCGACTGTGGCCGACGGACAGACATTGAGTAAACTTATAAGCGTTCCGTTCTTCCTCTTGAGGTTAAGAATCATAAAATTAACAGCATGTCTCTACTCCATTCCTACCTTGTTCCAGTCAGCTTCTAATATCAATAAACGTAGCTTTGTCTGCGTAATTGTTATATTATTTCTGATTAATGACAGACGACATTTTAAAGGACTGGTATGTCAACGGCAATGTATCGATAATGCAAGTCGAATCTTCATAATGCTGAAATAAGATGCAGTGCCATGTTTGGGCTATTTTGTTATATAACGTGATTTGTCCATGTGTATAGAATACCATTGGTTAATACAGTCATCTTTAAAAAATAACAAATCATGACTTTCATACATTAAAATTGAATTAGCCGCGGGTGGATTCTAGGGTTGAACCTATCCTTTGAACTTACCTACGCTTCCACACTTTATTCTAGCAGTATTGGGAATGAAACCTGCTTGTTAGATATCAATATTATAATGTTAGTTGGTAAGTATATCACAAAAATAACATCGAAGTTAGATTTTGACTTTTTGATTGGGTAGATAATGAGCTCTGAAAGTCGTTAAAATTGTATTCCCCGTCTATCTTTCAAGGTGAAACTTGAAAAATCTCGCTTAGTAGTATCAATAAGCTATACTTTAAATAAAACATGTTTTGAACGAGGTAACTAAACAGAAGTTCTATTGGAGATAACAAAGCATTACATTGATCTTAGATTTCATACAATCTCTTAATATTTGAGGGTCTATATTTTGTTGTCAATTTCAGAGTGCGTTTTCTTTTCTTTAAAAAAAGATAAAAAATATGAAAAATAAATATTTTGACGTCAACGGAGTCGCGGAAAAAATCTAGTTGGTAATAAAAAAATGTACTTTTTTAACGAAACCCTAATGCGTAGTACGTAGTCCGACTCGTACTTGACTGGAAAGGGTTTCCCTACTGGTTTGGGCCACGCTTCGCCACTGCTGCAAATAATAATTAAAAAAAACATATTTTTTTTTTTTGATTGAGCATTAAATTAACATTTTAGGATTTATTCCATTGCTTGTGTGATAAGACCTTCCTTCTTGATGAATTTCAGGAAACTAGGATTATTGGAAGTACCCTATTAATTATGATTTCCTTGAGAGTGTCGAAATACGCATTTCTTGCGGCATAAACGGCTGTTTTTTTCTAAAGTTAACTTAGAAGTTTGATTTTATCACAGCATCAAGGGACTATGGACTTGAGTACATGGTTTTAACTTCAACTCGATACCTTTACGCGTTCCCGACATAATGGGTCTTGACAGACAGACGGGCGGACAAACGGACAGCAAAGTGATCCTATAAACTCCTCCTTTTTTTAACGATGGTTAAAAATACTATGTAGCCGAGTACTTCAGGCATGAAACTACCAAATTGGTTTAACAGACCTGTAACATATGACATGTCACATCATCCCATGAAACGTACTCGTAGTTTATTTTCCATTGAACTAATATTCATCATCATCATCATATCAGCCGAAAGACGTCCACTGCTGGACATAGGCCTCCCCCAAGGCTCTCCACTTAGACCGGTCTTGTGCCTTCCGCATCCATCGCGATCCCGCCATCCTTACGAGGTCGTCGCTCCATCTTGTTGGAGGCCTACCAACAGCTCGTCTCCCGGTCCGTGGACGCCATTCGAGAACTTTCTGGCCCCATCGGCCATCAGTCCTGCGAGCAATGTGCCCCGCCCACTGCCACTAATTAGCACTAATTATTAATTAGCTTTAACTACTTAGTTGGAGGTTTAGTTTTTAATATTGTTATTATTGTTTCTTTTCCACTTTTGCAAAATAAATATAAAGTCACATTTTATCGTTTAGATTTGAATGATATTAATTTCTAGGACAACAAAATGTATTCTATGTGAAAATACGAACTTAGCCGGTGAAGACCGAAAAGTGCTGAGTGGGTATTACCACTCCAAGTTATAGAGACCCTACCTCTATTCAAATCGGTAAAACCATATCCTCCTTGACATGCTACGGTATTCTTTTAACTAAGCCGCCGTTACTGTCAACTAAATACGAGCTATGAAAACGTGGACAATACGGAAACACATCAAAGGCAAAATGGTTTTATCCCAGTAGAATAGAGAGGGACCTATTGTTTTAAAAATGTCTTTGAGTACGGCGGTTAGGTATTGAGGTCTTAACGCTTTCCATGGTCTCCCACATCCTGCACCCTAATCTGCTAATAAACAAGTTAAGGATGATTTTGTGATTAATAAATCGACACGTTCTTGTCTTACGCGGTAGGTATATGTATACATATTTTCAATCGTTTTCTGTAGTGCCACGTTTATGCCTTTCGCTTTCCAGGCATATACTATGTAGGCAATCGGGTACAGGTCCTGTTGTGTATGACTCAGCATGTCCTGCATGGTGTGTGTCCTGTATTCAGACTAACCTTGAGCTTCAGTGGAAGATGTCCTGCCTCTGTATCATCTGAAACTTATGGTTACCCACCTAACTGATTTATTGAGTGATTACCCTTCGAGCGTACGAGTTAAGGTATAATGGTCAATCTTTTTGTTTACAAAGTGCAGCACTGGTAAGTAATGTAACATCTGTATTGTTACAAACTTTGCTAAGAGAACACCAGCGCGCGGCCCGGTCAAACATCTCAATCCGCGTGGTGCGATCGTGATTGACGCGTCCTAAATTAAAGGTAATTCCTCGGAAAATCCAATGGTACCTTTCGTCGTCGGCCGTCGACCCTATACGCCGTCACTGTCGCACCAGCGGCGCTCGGGCAGTGCGTCTCGTGTCACGAATACCGCTGCTACCTTTATTTTATTCCATCTTAAGAACAATGACTATGCGTGGATAGGCGGCTCATATACCCGTCTCTCTCGAGTCAGAGCGAGACGAGTGGCTTTCCGAGCGTTTGTTGGATGTTTCGAATTCTTATTGGATCGATGCGCGGGGCTCCAAGATGGCCACTCGGGGACTGTTCTCGAGTTACAATAACCTAATTTACCTAATTCCGTTTGTTTTGCTTTAATTCAATAAGGCATCAGCTTCCAATGTCAGAAAGTAGGTACTGTAATTGTATAAAAAACAGCTTGCGACCTCGTGGCATGTTTTCGCACGCCCCCCTCTATCTCACCCTCCCCCGCAGTGATTCAACGCGTTTCGTTCGGAAATGTCGAAGGTTTGCCGGACGTCTGTCGACACGGAACTACCTTCGGCTTATACGTGTTTCCAGGTATTTATACACACGCTCGAGAATATGTAGATCTGCTAAGTAGAGCTTTATTCATGTAATCCTTCGTGGGTACGGTCGGTCTTAAACCTAAGTAGCTGCACACTAGTGCTCTGTCACTTTAACGTTATGCTTGAAATGCTGCACTAATCTATTAAAAGCGTTAAAGCGATAAGGTACGAAAGTGTGCCGCCTGTACGTTGTTTTAAGTGTCAATCGGCTGATTGATTCGTGACGCGTTCTAGTCAGTTCTGCAGCAGAGTCGGTACGTGCCGGCACCTAAGCGTACTTATTACGTTTATATCGAGCGCCAGCCCGGTAATAATGCTTTGTTTCCCCCGACACGTTACACATAATTTAGATGATTCCAACTATTCAATGTCATAAATCTAAAATACAAACACGGCCTCTATTCTACTGGGTAAAACCATATATCGCCTTTAACCTATTACCGTATTGTCAACGTTACGATAACCCCTATTTGTTTGATAGTAGCGGCGGCCGAGTTTAAAATAATACGATAGCATGTCAAAGGCAATATGGTTTTACCCGATAAACTGGAGGCCCATGGCCCTAACTCTACATCGTCTTTTTTCCTCTATTATTAATTATTATCGACCATCGTATTGTCAAAGATTCGATTGCGATAGGGGTAAAAACTCAGAACCCCTGGGCTTCTATTCTACTGCGTTAAACGATATCGTCTTTGACGTGTTTCCGTATTGCCAACGTTTTGATAACTTTTATGTCATTTATAATAATGGTGACTGTGACATAAACAATTCTAAAACACGTCAAACACGATATCGTTATAACGCAGTAGAACAGAGGCCCTGGGGCCCTACCCAAGATGCTAACGCTCCTAACGTTGTTCTTGTCTATCGCTCAAAATGTATGGGATAACATTCTCGTGCGTTTCGATAAACCACGTCGTCGACTGTCATCCCATACATTTTGAGCGATAGAAAAGAAAAACGTTAGGAGCGTTTGTATCTTGGCTAGGGCCCTGGTCAACAGGCTCGTTTAAAGTAAAGCATGCATCGAACGCTCGATACACAAGAGTGCAACGCGCGCGCGAGTCACAGTCGCTGATAATGCGCGTACCTACGTCACAACCAAGTATTTATTAATTAAAACGAGAGGGTCGGCGCCCTTATATTATTGCTTATATTCACCATTGGTTCAAGCGTTATCGTGATCGATTGTTTCTTCGGTGCTGAGTTTAGTACCTAATGCGGCTATACTTTTCAACACATTATTTTGTGGAATTAAAGTCGAACGCTGTGCGAAATTGTTCTTACACAGATGCAACGGCTATGATTATATTATTGGTTCTTTTATATTGGTCACTTTCCATTCGAAATCTTAGGTTGTTACCAGGACAGAATCCACAAGATAGTAACTATAGTTTTTTAGTTTAAAAAATAATACTCGTAATTAATATCTTTACTTACCTATGTAACTTTTTAGTGTATTGTTTTTAATTTATCCTGGCAAAATGTATGTTGCACGAGACGGCACGTGAGCCGGCCCGCGGGCCCGCCGCGCCGGTGTACTCCGCCTCCGCTGGTTTCAGGAAGAGAAATTGAGATTTGTATGTTTTTGCGTTGATGGCTAATTAACTTTGAGCCAAAGTATTTATCTCTGAAACCTTTCCCTGTAACGCTCGGGTAGGCCGCGTTTTTACAAACTTGACATTGAGACCATGTCTCCTATTGTCATTGGAATTCTCCGACGCAATCGCGACGCGGATTTGCCGCAAATCCTGTTTAAGTTTTTATGCGCTTATGTATTACTCAGTATTAGTTAATTGTAGCAGTTTCTGCCGCGACCTTCAACGTTTTTGTTACATGCAAGAACAGCGTTGTTTTAGCATTGTTAGAATTCTTTCATATTGACTTCCCGTGATAACAATCGCTTGTTATTTCGTGTCTCTAACTTGGCGTACATTTGTGCTGCGTAGAAATAAGCCTCGGCAACGCGGAGCACTCTATCTTACCCAAATCTATTGAGCGGTGACGCAGCATTGTCGCACTTAAACATTAACATATGTTCAACTCGAAGGCCTTTCTATCGTAACTTTGAATCGCATCGCATGTTAAACGAATAAATCTAACGCAAAGCCGACGTTTCGAGATTCGTAATTACAAGATACTGCACCATAACGCATTCATCACGTTTCATTACGAGTTTCACAGCCCCAATGATATAACGAGATGCGTCTCGGGCTAATAGTTAATATCCGAGAAAACATGTTTAGTTGGTAGTGAGGCAGTCGCCGCCGGTCGGATTTACGAGAGGTTTCGCAACAAGCTCCGCGAATGTTATTTATCGCAGGTGCAGCGATCGGGTTCTCGCTGCAGCCGGCAGCGCGCAGTATGCAGTACTTGCGGCAGCGCGCAGCCTCACGCCGCGCCAGGCGGGCAGTCCTCTCAGAACTAGACGATCTAATGCTATATCGTACAAACATTAATCATTTACGAGGGTCAAACTGAAAGTTTCGGGAATAGAAAAAAATATGCAGTTAAATTGAATAAAAGTATTTTTATTGTTTTTCAAAGTATTCTCCTTTATATTTTATGCACTTTTCTATGCGATCAAACCAGTCATTAAAGCACTTATTGAAGTCTGAGTCTGAAGTAGGGGTCGACAAAATGGCTATTTTAAAAGCCTCCACTGCTGCTTCCGGCGTCTGAAACCGCTGACCACGCAACTTATCCTTAATTTTGGGGAATGTGAAAAAGTCATTGGGGCTTTTAAGTCGGAGCTGTATGGAGGATGGTCCAATAATTCGACTTTTTCACCGTCCAGGTACTCAGTTGTTTTCCGAGCGGTGTGAGGGCTGGCATTGTCGTGGTGAAGGATAATGCGGCGACTAGGGTTATTTTTCCGGAGTTCAGCAAAGATACTCGGCAAACAAATAATGGTGTACCAATCGGCATTGACCGTTCTACGATCTTCAAGAGGAATAGTTGCCACGTGACCCGATTCGGAGACAAACGTAGCCACCATCTTTTTCGTCGTGTTGCGAGAACGAATAACTTTTGTCGGCTTGAGCTCATCTTCGTAGACCCATACTCGAGATTGGTTTTTATTTTCAGGCTCATATGCATATATCCAACACTCGTTGCCGGATACCGTCTCCACATTGTTTTTGTGATAATCCACATTTTAAAGTCGTAATAAATCATAGCTCTTAAATTTTCACGCGACAATTCCATTTTCACCAGCGATTCGACTTCAAAAAACAATTGAAACCGAACCATCGCTTTTTTTTTCTATGTGGCCAGTGTGTTAAAACAATGAGACTTTAGAGATTATAAAAAGGTATGATATGTGTCAATATTTCTAAGTATTAGATTCCCGAAAATTTCAGTGCAGCCCTCGTATTTCACTCGTACTATCTTACAATCGACTGGCAAGTAAATAATAAACTTAAAATCATTACAACATTTAAAAGTTAAATATTTTGTTGCGGTTTTCAGTTGATTTTACAAACCAAATATCGCTAAACTAGTTATTAATTTAATTAAACTTAATTGACCGTTTATCTTCGATATTTATATTGCAGTGGCTGCTGATGGTATATATGGTAGTCGGTACCTACTTAATATATACCTATTAAAATTTTAACGAGTATGTGACGTATACTTGTCTCGAGGTACAGTCAGCAGCAATAATATATTATCCAACTTTGGTTTCAAAAACATCTGACACGCTACTATGCCTCTAGTAATAAATGAGAAAAGTCACATCATTTGACCCCTTTTCAAATGTTTGCTGGTGACTGTTTGCACGATATTTACGCCTGTTGTAAAATCAGTCCCGGGGGTGATTTTTTTTAAATAGCGCTGCATCGAACGCAAAGGTGAACGTTTATCTGGCAAGTTTAAGTAGTCCCGTCGGAGCGTACAAAACACATTTTAGCACGTAGGTACCTTCTCAATAAGGCAGCAGATCTCGGTCGCCCAGCGGAGCTTTACGTTCATCTTTGCGCTCGACGCAGCGCTGTGTTAAGAGAATCAGCCCCCAGGCACGAAGCATGGTAGTGCGTCGCACTGATCTAGTACTTTTGAGTTGTTTGAGGCTCGACGCGACGCTGAGACTCGCGAGTCGCCGGTAGTTCTTTAGTGAGTCAGCTCTAAGTGTCTTTGATGAGAGCCACAACGCAACAGATTTTAAGCGTACCTAGTTCCTGGAATTGTTTTACGACACAACGATAAATACTGATTATGTAGAGCACAAGAATAACATTCTGTTAAACCTTGCCTCATTTACCTTGATTAAAACCTCAATGAATCCCTTAATGTGGCAACGATTCCGGTTACTCAAATTATACAGGTACGTTTTTATTGTAAATGGTTATTTGGCTATATCCATTACCGAGCCGGAGAGTCGCGAGCTATTAAACACTGACATTCCATTTTAATAACATCGCGGGCGCGAGGAGAAACAGAGGGTCAGTGGTGGCGCGTCCTCACTCTCTCTGCGCAGCCTCTCAGAAGACTAACTGAACCTGCTCAATTAAATACAACCATATCGATGGAATTAACGATCGTGTTTATTGATTTAAATTGCAAAGGAATTGTCCCTCCGCCGGATTTGGGCGCCGCACCTCGTTATCGGCAAATCGGTAAAACTTTAATTGGCGACGCGTACCTATAATAATAGGTACGTCGTCCGAGTCGCGGTTCTTCCGGGCTGCGAGAAGAATGAGATCCGGCTTCTCTAAGTTCATAATTGATCGCTCTGCACTTAACAACCTCGATGCAAGCCGTACACAAAAGACGTGATCTCACGTCTGTAGAACGTAAAATGTTAATAGATGCAGGTTAGGTACCGATCTAGGTTTATAGATTGGATATTAACAAAGCGTCGGTAATGGTCAGTGTCCAGGACGCGCTCAAGGCTGCGGGTGAAAGGAGCGCGATCTGGATCATCCCGCGGAGCCCTGCGCCGCCGCCGCCGCCGCCGCCGCCTCATGTGCAAATGATCCGTAACTGCCGCTTGCGACACACGCCGGCCGCCCGGCCGCCGCACGACGCCGAAATAACGGCATGCCATTCATCGTCGAATATATTTATGTTTGCGAAACATTACTTGTATGAATAATACCTACACTAAACACTTTGAGGTTTCCTCAAAAATATGAAATACATATATACTTTCCGAACCCCAGAAGCCTATTGCTGTCACCCCGCTGCATGTTTGTCTCTTATTTAGAGGTTCACAAAAAACCTTCATTTTAGTTCCGGGGTCAATCTCAATACTAAACAAGTTAGACATTTGAAATTGTATTTTCTGTAGCACACCTATATAACGACTGTATTTATCTAAACAAAAAATTACTGAACTACCGAGTTGTAATGTAAGTATTAGGTAATAATTAGAAGACGCCTACGACTTTTTAAAATTTGTTTCCCGCTTCTCCTCTAACGAAGGGTTTGTGCCTCGTCTATATCTTAAACACCGTACCTCTGAAAAAAAACAGCTTTCTAGGTTTCTTTATTTCTTTCTAGGCAGAGCGTTAATGAGTCAGAGAGTCAGGCCTTTTCTTTTTATGTGTGTAGGTACCTATATGAAGTTGTAACCTAAACAAGATAAAAATACACGAATTTTATGCACAAGCTCTTAGTTCAAAAAGTCTACTGTTCCAGAGTTAAAATTTGTCGTTAAGTTTCTTGTTTTATTCAATACATAGTCATTAACTACATAAGTATAAAACCCTCTGTGTGCGACTTCGACTGACACTTGGCCGGTGTTTTACTCGTCGTGATCTTAAAGTTGCGGCTTAGGGCGGCCGAATAAAAGAATGATTCGTATTAGGTATCCCCTAGTCAGAAAGTACTATTTTATTGTCTAGGTAACAATAAGTACAATTATGTGCTAAAGCAGGCAGCGGGTTGGAACAATGCTCGGCGACAGGCGACTGCTAGGTTTACGGCTCTTTGTCCAACTTCGTTCGTATATATATCTACCTAATGGTACACAAGAATACATGTTACTTGCATATATTTTCGTAATGCAAAGTTTATGAATGCTTAAGCGTATAATTCTTTACGCGCTTTCAGTGCGGTATCTTTACTTCCCGAATGTCGCGGCGACGTGCAATGCAATGCAACAGACCATGTAGGTATATGAAAGGTTTAATAAGTTCACGTATTGCTTTGACCCGACTTATACGCTAAAACGCTATAATTTTAGCAGACATAAATCTTTGTTTGTATATTTATTTTGTTATGTAACTCAATTGCACGATAAAATAATATAAAATGTCGCTCAATCCGAAGGACTTACAGAATTAGGCTTGGAAAGATTATAGATGCTTAAACTAAACAATTACAATACCCTTACCACAGTATAGTTATAGTTATATCTATACTGTGCCCTTACTGAGTTGTACATAGGAATAAGTATATTTTGTACAAAATGCAATGTAATAAATAAATAAAAATAAATAAATAAAACATAAATATTTATACAATACTTACAGAACTTTTCATCTCTCGTGTTCAGAAAGTAAGTATTTCAGCTAACAATATACTTATAGATGATTATTTACATTCAATTAGGTGCTTTCCTCTTGGTGGTCGAAATTAAAACTACGAGAAGTGTTAGGTTAGGTTAGGTTAGGTTAGTGGTTAGTTTAACTCGGGTGCAATTTCATCACTTGGTTTGGAATCTATTATACCTACTAGGTATGTGCCATGTGTCGCTACTCTTAAGGAAGTAAGGAAAAGAAAAATACGTTAAAAATATTTTTTATTGGTATGCATGCAAAAAGATAAAATCCAATGCTGGTTTTAGTCTCTGCTGTAGCAAGCCGGTGCTATGTTTTTATTGTTAATTATGAAGCCACCGCGCTTTGCGTCCGATTAGCTGCTTCATTTCCTTTGTATTACTTGCCAACTCATTAAATGACGCGTTACATTTTTAAAACCATCACTACTTCTATTATTTAATTTCCTCACTGTAACATCTTTGGTTGCTATTTAACAGGGAAGGTTCCGGTTACGTAAGAAATTAGTCTTTACAAAGAAATTGATTTAAGTCCTACATTACGGACAGTGCTTACCACAAAAGTGTTCACGATCGACTCGTGTGTCCTCGTCAGCCAATAGCAATCACTATTTTTCCAGTAATTACGGGCAATATGGACGCGCCGGACCGCACCGTAAAGTCCCACACTTATTGCCAAACATTTGCTAAATTTTACGACGAGAATTTTTATGACAATTTTTATTGCCCTTTTTAAGGATGATACTTTACATTTTATAATATAACATTGGCCAAATTAAATTCAGGCAGGTTAACTGTCTTATACGTGCTGTTTTGAGGTTACGAAAAGGAAAATGCTTTATTAGAGGTAACGTACAGGTACCTACGACGAAAACTAGTTAGCTAAATAAACTCCCCTTTTACAGTGTAATTTAATTCATTTGCAGGTTCAATTTTTTTACCAAGCGTTATTAAACTCCCATACTGGTCATAGTTATTAAGAGCACAAAAAGTAAAATAACTGTTGAGAAACCGAAAATATGCCATTAAAATCGGTTAAAATGAACTTTTTATAGGTACTATTTTCGTTACAACAGTATCGACGGCCTCAAAAACTCAGTGACGTTTGAAGGGAAACCTGAGAGTAAATAACTGTGATTAAACCCTCGTAAGAGTCCACGTCGGTAATTCGCTCAAAACCAGAGCAAACCGGATCCACACCGAAGGGAGACTTTACTGTAACTGGAGCACGCCGGCTCGAATATCGCCCCTTAACTCGAATAAGATTTTCTTTCCAACAACGCCGCAATACCGCAGTTTCTCTTTTTTGTGAGTGCACCTGCGATGTAGGGCAATCTTGTAATTTCGAAACTATATCGTGATTGACGCTTAAACTGGATAATAACAATTTAGCGATACGTACGTATCTCAATATTTATAAATCATTACATTAGGCTTTTCTTTGATTTAAATGCATTTCTTTTGACGTTTCAAAATTAATCGCTGTGTAAATAATTGACTGAAATTACTTCGGTAGTTAGGAACTACATACCTACTACATGTGACGTCACACGCACGCACACACTTTTATACTCTTAAGACAAGACTGATTATTATATTTTAAACGTGTTCATCCATTAGGTACATTTGATGTTTACTTGATGTCACGTAGGCTTTACGTTTTCGAACAAGTTAATTTCAGCGCTTCTCAGTAAGCAAAATGGAATTTCTCCGTAGTATCGCTCGTCATCACATTATATACAACTAGAGACCCGCCCTCGCTCCGTTTCGTTTTATGTGAGTGTTCTGTGACACCCATACATAAACAAGAATTTATAATAGAGTTAGCGAATACACAGACATAAAGAAAGACAAAAAGACAAACAGACAGTGGAATTATACTATGTACCTAAAGATTACATCTAGTGGCTAAACTTGACACAATTGTAACCTACATATCTAACACGCGAAACTAGAGGTTTTGTTATTCGTAATGATCCTTATTGCATTGTGGTTTGAAATGAGAGCCAGAATATTATCATTAGCAACGACTGCGCTAAGCTTTTATTTGTGTGATCAAGTTGAAATGTAATCACGTTTCCATGAATCGGTAATAAAGATGGCTGTAAATTGTGCAGAGCTGAGAAGCCCGGCGCATGCGTGGGAACGAGACCGCCGCGCCGCCTCGCCAGCGTCGGCGCAGGCTGCATGTACCTACCTACTGCTATATACATCAGAATTCGACGCACTCTGTTTACAGCGCGCGCGTAAACCTGCGCCGCGAGTGTCACGACTAGATTGTGCATCCTTGCCTTGCACCATCGCTGTAGTCCAGGCTGCTATCGATCTGCATAAACATACTCTTTCGTATTCGAGTATATCCGTTGTACCTAATTAGCATCACTAAACAGTTAATTAACTCAAACAGATTAGTATTTTAAAATAAATAGGTTTACCTGTAAGTGCATAAAGTTATGCGTTTCACATAGTACAATTTGTAAATCAATTAATTGGCAATTAGTCTCGGCTACATCGCAGGTATTCGTCGAAACGTTTGACAGCCAGTAAACTAATCAACAAAATAAATCAAATTAAAAACTTCATTTGTGTTATTAATGTATTAATAGAATAGAGAGTTAAGAGGTGTCACTTAAATATCCAGTAAAAGAACGTCAGGTTAAGTAGAGTCGCAGTCAACGTCCGCCTCAATGCGTGCCTCGACGTCGCGTAGGTAGGTACGCCGTGCCAAGAGAGACCCCGTCATCTACAATTTCGCTGTTACGATTTGCCATCTAACTTGAACATGTACGTACGGTTTACGTGCATAGTAATCTGGCGTAAAATTACAACAGAGAGATCAAAGGCTGGCCGAGCAAGCGGTCATCTCGTCAGCCGTCAAATGCCAGGGGTCGCTGGTCGTCGGCCGCCGGCCACGCGGCGCTCCGGTATGCGCCGTCGCTGCATCAACGTGTGCGTTTAACACACAACTATTTATTGGGTACTAGACCGCCAATTAAATTATTCAACAAACAACTTTCATTTCATCTTCTGTTACACGCCGGCCAAATTATCTGCGGCCACACGCTACAGGTGATTTCTAGTAAGCCGTGCATTCAACTAATAGTTTGGAATATATAAGTAACTATGTATTTACAAATGTTAGAGGCAGTTGAAAGTTACGCGGCATGCTCGCTTACCCACTACATACCTGTCTCAGCGGTGTATCTCGAGATCGACGTCTTATGTGAACGGCGGCCTAGAGCCGGCAGGAGACGGTCGCATTGTCAGCGTGCGGCAGGCGGCTGTGCGGCACGCCGCCCGCACCACTATCGTGGCCATCGACACTTTAGCGTTAATTGTCCGCTTATTTTTGCTGTAAATATATACCAGGCAATTTGTTGAGCCTTCGTTCGATCGCTCTCAAAGATAAAGCCGAGCATTGTGGTTGCGATATCGAGGCCGTTTATTTCATGTTAATTAAAGATAACGAACTGTAGGTATCTATTTAGGGCCTCTATTCAACTGCGTTATAACGATATCGTTTTTGACCTGTTTCCGTATTGTCAACGTTTTGATAACTCTTATGTCATTTACAATAATGGCGACTGTGACATAAAACGATTCTTAAACGTGTCAAACACGATATCGTTTTAACGCACCTGAATAGAGGCCCAGTTAAGCGATGTCGAACTGCAAGTACGAGCAGGCACGAATAAAAGTATAATTGAACCAGATTAACTAGTATAAAATGCCTAGTGTTAAGAAACACTATATGTAATTAAAAGTATAATAATACTGTAATTAGGTACATTTCGAAAACCCACAATTTTTTCCTATTAATTTTATATAGTGCTCCTAGAAATATAGGGGAGACATACTCGTACATAAGGTACTTACCCGTAGCTCATTGCAGACTGAACCCTACCTTTAAATACCTTTTTCCTGTAAGGTAAGAAACATTAAAGCTCGAGTGATAGCATATAAGTTGCTATAATACGACTCAGAAACTTCCGTTACTTTGGCACTGCTTATATTTTTTATATAGTACGAGTATATGTAGTCAATATCTCGCTCTGACGAATCTTGATACTGAAAAAGATCCTACTCGTGAAAGAAAGTATTATTGATTTCTTTAATCGACAATTCACATTTTTTTAAATATTTTGTGAACGTTTATAAAGCAGGTTTTTTAAAGTCATCATTATCATAAAATAATTTGTTATGAGTTATGTTTCGCCCAGTTTTTATATTATAATATGTATAATCACCATACCTCGCAACGGATATAGCAAAACCGTAGCATTTGACAGTTTGATCTTAGGGTTGGCGATTACGATGAATAATTTACTCACTTTATTGTACGTATGATTAATAAGTACCTACAATTTAATGATAAGTATTGATAACCTTACTGACCCTCTTTAGAGTAATATGTCAATACATCATTAAATTGTACTTATTAATCATACAGACACATTTAACATTGATGACATTTACATTTACATTTCCATGTCATTTCAAATATTAATATGAAATCTGTATTACTTGAAAACATTGGTGTACTGTAAAAAAACGGACAAAATATTTGTTGTATTGTATGTGCAGTAAATATAAAATCAAAGAAAGACAACGTCGTCAAACATTTTGCTAGTAGAAGCCACCAAGAAAAGAAAGATGGTTAATAGAGAACAGGTTCAAATGGACCACAACTTGAATATAAATCAAGATGGTGCTTTTCATCCATTCCTCATATGGATAAGGACGTAATTACACAAGAACATAGTTTGTTTCAAAATAATGTCGAGGGAAATAAGATATTTATAATTTAAATTTGATGATTTAAATAACATTGTATTTTTATGTATTCCTAGTAGGTACATAGCGACAACCCTGACATACATTTGCTACAGATTTGCGGGTTCGATTACGGGGTATGATAATCACTAAATGACGACAGTATGTTGGAATATTACATTTATCTTAAGTTGTTATTAGTGCGCGGTACGTGTATACAAAATATGCATAGAATTTCACATTATGATGATAAAAAGTGCTGTGACTTTCTGATGGACAAACACAGGCAGATATACGGACGGGCGTGGCGAAAAAGTAAGGGTTTGCAGTTTTGGCACTGGAAACCTAAAAATATGCCCAAGTTCTTTTGTATTTAAATTAAGTTTTATTGCTTTACGAGACTGTTGCATAAGTAACCGAATTATTTAAAAAGCATTGTCAATATTAATTGAAAATGGCAGCGTGTTGAGCGAGTCCTGAGCAAGATGCGCTTGCGCTTCGTGAGTCAGCTGGCGCCATGGCGCAACGCTCCTCGTTAACCCACATGCATGCCTCTGTCTGTACCTGGCCACCTACCCAATAAGGCACTTATTAATACATTATTAACTGATGTAAAGTCGCTTAATTATTTTTGGACACTTAAATAAAAAGGAAGTTACTGCGACTTTTCTATTTCGTTCAACGAATCCTACCCGCTACCCGGTTCATCTAATCGAGTAATCTGCCATCCGCACCACAATTCGGGTAGAGTTAGAGTGCATTCATTCGATCTCGACTAAAAATAATAACGTGAAGAAATATTATTTCGTAAACGCCGTCCGATTACGTATCTCATTGGATATTGGTCAAATGGTTATTTTAATCAAGGTTTAAAAATATGTTTTACTTAAGGTTTTTTTCAATCACGTCCAGCAATAAGTACACATAAAGGAATCAGCATCAACCGCCTCAACCTCGCCTTCAGATATTGTAATTTCAAAATTCTGCTGATAACATTGTTATTAAGGTAGTTTTATCTCTCGGAGGCAGTAAGGACCACGGCTCGGATGCCGGTTAAATTTTTAAACCGTTATAATGTACTTGACACAAAAGTTTTTCATTTCGGTTCCGTTCGCATAAACCGGTTTTAACCGGTTTTTGGAGAAAAAATATAAAGTTTTTTAGAATTAACCGGTTTCGAGCTAAAAAAGCCGATTAATTTAGACACGTCACGCACCATAAACTAGCTCCGCTTACTGTTTTTATTCAGTACAATACTTTTGGTTTCCCGGTTTGCCGCTCGTGGAATAAAACGGTTAATAAAGTTCTCAAAACGTTCGCATCCCTTACAAAAGCTCGGAGCAAAACCGAAAACAACCGGTATTAACCGGTATTTTTTAAACTGTTTCCGAGCCCTGGTAAGGACGATTGTTCACTGTACAGGATGGTATAACGATGGTTATACGAGTGACTACCACTGCGACTGCAAGGTAACGAACTAATATTCGTCGTCACAGACGGTGGCAATATCTCGCACCCCCGCTCCTCGCTTAGTTGCGTGGTGTTCAACTTCACATACGATCATGATCAAATAAATTAAAATAATGTACTCGTTTGTAGGTATTTTGATAAATAAATTACATTTGTTATTTATCTACTACTAGCGACCCGCCCTCGCTTCGCTCCGGGGTAAGGTATTATACATATAAATCACTCTTATCTATTAAAAAAACCGCATCAAAATCCGTTGTGTAGTTTTATTTAAAGATCAAAGCGTAGGTACATATAGGGACAGACAGCGGGAAGCGACTTTGTTGTAGTAAGTACGAGCTTTAGTTAGGTTAGTTTGACGATATGGAATAGTTATAAAAACCGCTAAGACGAGTTTGTCTCGAGCGCAGGCTGCGCTTGCGCTCTGCCTTCCGCATCGTTCGATCCGTTCTCATTTAATATGACTGTTCTCGACTACCTTTACTTTTTGGAACGAGCATTTCTCAAATCTCACTACTTTCGTTACTGTTATTAACGTATTCGTATTCGTGTTATTTTATTTATTCTGTTTACAGCGTCACCAATATCGTTTGTTTTAAAATTACCAGTATGCTATGTATGCGTTTTGGAAGTAATTTATTATACATATAAATAGGTACATACTTACTTTAAACATAAAAAGAAAGAAAATTTAATAATGCGTTAGGTTTTGCTATTATTCCAAATGCACTTGCACTTTTAGTTAACAATCTAGTTGTTTCCAGAATATACAAAATATACAGTGAGGCGGTACACGTACAGCTTTACCAAATATTTTTCCGAAGCGCACAAATGTCAGCGATGGTGTTTGTCTGTTGACACTTGACTCTAACAAAAATTGCCGCTGTAAAACTTAATATTTCATAAACAGATCTCTTAATCGCAAAATTGTTTTCAGAAACCTGTAATATTTTTGTAAGACCTATCCAACAACATCACACACTATGGCGTAGACGAGAAAAAAAATACATCCCCACGTTACGTGTAGGGGCGGTATACTATTTTTTTTAGTTAATGTTTTATTTACCACTTTGTTGGCGTGACTAATATGTATGTTCATGCCAAATTACAGCTTTCTAGTACGAGTCCCTTGAGCTAGGCTGCGGACGGACGGACATGGCGATAAACCCTTATACCTAGTTTTCCGGGTTCCTAGTTTGACTACGGAACCCTAAAAACGGGCTACAACGGCACAGCAATAAATTAACAGCCCAACCACTTGATTCGTGTTTCTCCTAAATTGGCATCTGCAGCTTAAAGTATATTCATGTGGAGAGCTAACGATCAACGTGCTGCGCCTTCATTATGTTTATGATGAGTTAGCGATTTGCTTTGTCGTGATTATACTAATGGTTGTAAGTTAAACGTATTGCCACTAATTAAAGATTAATTACAAAGGCTTTATTGGTATTATTAGGATGAGACTGTGTACTGTAGGTAGGTACTTAGGTATTATGGGGTGTATATGTGCTTGCGGCTACACCGACGTTATGGCTCGACTCTTCGTCCGGTATTCCCTAGTTCACTTGTATGAGACGTTGTTAAATTGTAATTACTTAGTTAATATTATCTCAAGTGTCTCAAGTGTCGCCCTATATTCACGTGCTAATAATATTTGGTCAAGTGGCAGCACGTCACGTATCAACTGTCGAAAGGCGACACCGGCTGTTTCGGTCCGCGGGCCGGATCCGATTCGACTCGTGTCGTTTAACAGCCTTTCTCACTTTACATACACGCCTATGCCATCTTAACGGCCAAAATATTTACATATTACGCGTTGCCCGAGGAAGCTGCCAGCTTTGTGGTCTCCGGTTGTTTCAATTAATTCAAGGGTGAATTTTGAATATAAACTTCTAATACTGAGTTCCAAACTCAGCTTGCTTAGCTTCGAATTTAAGGTTATCGACCGTACCTCCTAAACTCCCATCTAAATACAAACGTTAAAATTTTACTTGAAATTTTGAATGATTGGATTAATGTATAAACTAAAAATTGGCGGCCGAAGGGGGTCACCCTGCTGGTATGGTATGACTATGGTAGATAATGCATTTCCGCAGAACAACAATTTATCGACGTCGACAAATTATTTGACGACTGCTTTATCGTATACAAAGTAAATACAGTATTAAGGGAAAGATATTGTAATGTTATACACCTAAACTATATAATTTTCTACCACCATAACCGCCAACTCCGTCAAGCTCGCACTGCCAGTCTCACTGAGCCACAGGATTCGCCAAAAAGCCGAATTTTGTGTACTAGTAAGAAGTTAAAGTGGCATAAACTTGTGAAAATACTAATAGGTAAGGTCAATGGAGGTAAATCAATTCTGTTCAAAATACGCACAGTTGCGGGAATTGAAAAGGTTTACAGAGTATTAAATTAAGAAACGTCGATGTAGTTATGCTAGCGATATGCAGTGGAAAATGTTCGGGTGGGGCGACGCGACGTAGGCGGCGCGCGGCGTGACTCGCTCGCCCCGGTTCAGACAGGATCTATGAGTAGAAACACGACCACCGAGCGGACTCTTAAACATTCAGAAACACCGATATTACAATTGAACGACGATGAAACTGTGCAGCCGGATTATTAGCCATAACAATAATAATATAAGTCACGCTCGAAACTATCTAAGACATCGTACTTAATGAACAAATAAAACCATGTAGGGTTTCGAAGCCGTTAAGTATACCTTCTACAAACATAGAAATCAACAAGTAATAACGTATTTTCTATGTAAAGTCAATTGGTGCCGTCTTAGATGATTTCAGTAGGTATAAACACTTTAATCGCCTGTATTTCAAGAACCAATGATGTCTACTTAGTCATGATAGTTTTCCATTAAAATTTGCTATACGCTTTTTCATTCAAGATATTTTTAGTATTTGCAGTTTTGGCTGTTAGACACTTGACTCTAACAAAAATTAGCGCTTTATAAAGCTTAATATTTCATACACGGATCTCTTGATCGAAAAATTGTTTTCACTAACCCACAATTTTTTTGAAAGACCTATCCAACAACTCCCCTCACTATGAGGTATACGAGAAAAAAAATACGTCACGTGGAGGGGAGGTACCCTAAAAAATATTTTCAAGATTTTATTTTACCGCTTTGTTGGCGTGACTAATATGTACATATATTCATGCCAAATTACCGCTTTCTAGTACTAACAGTCTCTGAGCTAGGATGCGGACGGACGGACGGACATGGCGAAACTATAAGGGTTCATAGTTTGACTACAGAACCCTAAAAAACAGTCTTATGCGCAAGTCCATACGTGAAAGATCATGAATTAAAGCGTTTGTTCACTCAGAAGTTTCTCTGTATTAACGAGAAATGATATCTATGTAAGTATCAGTGATCGGAATAGGTAGTGCAATTTAGTGAGACTTCGGTGCGTAAGTTTAGTATGGATATAGCTTGTAACCCCGGGATTATATTTGCAAAGTGTTAAAGTTTGTATTTAATTCAGAAATGTTATTAAAATATGATTTAAACGATTATTTTGCTTGCATAGAATATCGCATTGGAAATATGTAGACACTTGCAATGACAAAAAGTAAAAAAGTATTTACAATAACATTATTTTTTTAGATTTTTTGCATGTTCCCATTTAACTTCAATTAAGGTCATGTCAAGAAAATATTCTGTGAAATAATACGAGTCCCGGAATCTGGGATCTTATCCATATTAAGTATAATGTTTAAGGTCATTCACCCGAAATTGCACTACCTATTCCGATCACTGGTAAGTATGTATATAAACTTAGGACGGATGCAAATTATTGCTCATCATTTCGTTCTTTCGTTTCAGATAAAACCCCACTCTCGCTCCACGGCAGTAGAACTGGAATAATGGCAAATACTACTGAGCCGTCCCCCGCCGTCACCGAGCCTTGCGATCCGAGTTGTTGCTGAGCAAGACGCCGTTGGATTGAATGATGGGAAAAAGGAATGTACGGATCAAGTTCGCACACTCCATTGGTCCACCTACTGAGTTGAGCAAGTTGGACGAGCTCGAGTAGCCGCGCCGCCGCGCCCGCCGCGCACCCGCACTTCAGTTACCGACGCACTAGCGACTGCCAATAAAGTACAAGTCATACCTGGTTATAATCACGTATTTAAAAGTAGATATATTTATTGTAGTACAAAGACAAACTTACATTATCGAGAAGAGCGTTCGCTTTATGCAACGAACCCGAACAGACGAGAACAGGGTAGTTACTCTCGGTCTCAAGAACACAATCGGTAGTCATGACGGCCACTGCCCAAGAATTGTCAAAATCTGATTTTTTTGACTTCGTAACATCGAACGAGGTAACGGACGCCCAATATAAGCAACAGATGCGTTCCGTGAACGTGTTCATGGAATCGCCTGACTCGCGGTCTAATCCCTTGCTGTCGGAGGAGCCCAAGGAGCAGAACAACAACAGCCTGCTGGCGGTGGCGCTGCCGGCGGCCGGGGCGGTCGGCCCAGCCGCCTCGCTCGCCGCGCCCGCGCCCGCCGCCTCCACCACGCTGCAGAGCTTTGACTCTATCTGGAACGTGGATCGCGACCGGGATCGCCTGGAGACGGCGATGCTGGAGGACCTCAACAAGTACTACTGGACACAAGACAGCGAAATCAGCGGCGCACCTCCCTGTACTGACACGGCTATTTCAAATAAACTGATCAGTAATAACACGGATGGACAGATATACACCCTCACGGTGCTTAACCAAGACATTCACGAGTCGAGTACCAACAGGTACTGGGGTAAAGAAGAAGACGTCTCTATGTCCAGCCCCACCGATATAGAAAATAACTCTTCCTTAGATCTCGAATCGATATTAAATATGAACGGATTCCCTAATGATTTCAATCAAGATTCCCTCACCTCGAATGTGCTTCCAAAAGTTGAAAACTATAGTTACGAAGAAAGTGAAACAGAAAGCCAGAACACAGATTTGAACTCAAGTAACTTAGTAAAAGTTGAACCTTTTAGTTATGAAGACAGTGATTTTCAGTCTAGCGATAAAAGAGATGACTCTCGTAGTTCTATAATGGGAACTCCGTTATTAGAAAGCACAGTTGAATTTAACAACAATAACAATGATTGGAAATTAACAGATCAGAACACTGATTCAAACGAATCTCTACTAAGAAGCGCATTACAGGGAAAAGCTTTCATTAGATATAGTACTGTACAAAAGAATGCTCTAACAAAACTGGATGCTACAACGGAGCTTAAAAGAGTTATCATTAATAATAATAATAAGACCGATGTTCCATCCATGTATCACGATAGTAAAGACGGAGACGCTGAGTTGTTAATACATACTCCAACGGGGAATGTAAACATATCTATTTTACTTGAAGATCCAAATACGGCAGTTATCACTAACGGGGAGAATCCTACTTCGACGCAGAGCGTGGACGATATACTTCTGTCACAGCTGGACGCGAACTACCCGGAGGACTACGAGAAACTAAAGAGGATAGCGACGGAGCTGGGCGAGTCAGTGCAGCCGTTCTGCACGGTGGAGCCTCTCGACGCGGCGCGCAGCGTATACAATATTCACCACGTGAGTGGCGAGCTCGTCACTATGATCCCGGCCGGCGAGGTGCAGCTGCAGCCGCATATGCAAATCGTGGCGACCTCACCCACTGTTACCAGCACCAAGTCATCCAGCAAGAAGTACAAGCGGCTCGCCAACAAAAACTCGCCGCCCGCGCCGCCGGTCGCCTCGGGTACGGCCATCCAGCCGGCCACTTCCACGTCTAACGGCGTGCGCAAAGAGCGCTCGCTGCACTACTGCTCCATCTGCTCCAAGGGGTTCAAAGACAAGTATTCAGTGAACGTGCACGTGCGCACGCATACCGGCGAGAAGCCGTTCGCGTGCTCGCTGTGCGGCAAGAGCTTCCGGCAGAAGGCGCACCTGGCCAAGCACTACCAGACGCACATCGCGCAAAAGGCCGCCGCCGCCAACGGGCAGGCCAAGCCCGGCAAGCAGCGGTAACTGCCGCCGCCACCCGATCGCTCATAGTCAATAGAACATTGTCACAGTGATAACAATAGTATTTTTAAGCGAATACCTAAAGGCTGAACATCACAGATGAACTTGGTAAGGTGCTAAAGTAAAGTATAGTAACTATTGCAAAGTATGGCAGTTATAAAATAATATCGAGGCAGTTATAAAAGAATGCTAAGGAAGACAGCAGCCTTCATTTTTTGTTAATTTGTGTGTATTTCCGTCTGTTACCGAACGCTCTTCTAGCTTTAGCTAAGAACAGGTACTATTAAGTATAATTATTTGAGATTATCTTAAAGTCTAAGAACATTTCGTATTTATTAATTGTAGCTATTTACACATTAATTTATGGTAAAGTCATACATAAGTATGATTGCGATTTTGATATGGGGTTTGGTTCCTGACTTCTAAAAACAGGTAAATTGGTTTCTAAAGAGAACGGTTCCGTCATATTTTATCCTGCATTAATAAGTATTTTGACGATAAAATCTTATAATAATGCCAGTAGATTTTGTTAAATAAATCCACTACAAACAAAATCTGCAATATGTTTTGTTAAAATAACTAACCGCAAACGCTGCTCACAATATTATACCTAGCTCAAAGGGCCCAATGTTCGTTAATGGCTATACCTTTCCAATACAATTTTGGTGAACGAAGTGCCCTATCTGATAAGTGGCGGCTGCGACGACCAGCGCGGGGAGTACTGCGCCGGCGCGCCGTAATTTCTCTCGACCGACTAAACTTTCTAAAAAAAAAGCAGAGCAAAACATCGAGCACTCAGTACCATCTTTCACTACTCGGCTATCGAATCTACATCTCATCGCCATTCTTTCAGTTCGATGGGCGGAGTTAAGTTTTGGAGTACCGTAGCGGAATACGTCGGATATTTGGTTAAATGGACTAAACTCCTCTGTTTTAGGTGTTACATCATCTAATGGATTTCTACTGTCTATCTCGAAATACTATTACAAGTTACAACTTAAACACGTTATTAATGCACTGTCGAAAAATAAACTTTAATGTAACACGACTACAGATTATACTAGTACTCGTAGTCGTACGTTTCTGGAAAACCGGAGGCGTCTTTTTTCATAGTTTTTGGGTCATTCTGCTATTTTGTAATGTCGATTACTTGATAATCCGCTAAACGCTAAACAGTTTTACTGTCTTATGAAACGACTTATTTATTTTTCCGTCCCTAGAAGGCCTAGAAGGGTCGGCTTCTTTGGAAATAAACACAGTTTTTGTTAAGTCAAGTTACCGTTTATAAATCGCGAGTGTGCGTAATAAAACTTCTTCTTCTAGTTTCCAACTATATCCTTGCAAAAACATTCGTTGAACAGTTTTTCTTTTTTGAAGTAACATAGTGATAAAAAAACGAAAGCTTCTGCAATAACGTGTAATAAAGGATAGAGAGGGTGTTTCAGAACAGTGAAGGCCGCACGATGCACGGGCGAGTATTTGAGCGCCGCGATCAAATACGGCAGAGAGCGGTTACTCATTCCCAATTACATCTTTCTCCTTGTACTGGAGAGGCCCGATTACACCAAGATTGCTATAGATTCGAACTACAAGTGGCGTTTCAATCATGGTCTTTAAAATGCTGCTCCCTTTCTCGTCTAATAAATTGGCCTTCCTTTCTTTGTTCTCTCCCTGCACCTATATAGTTTCGTTTCACGGCCGTTGTTTGGAGCCGCCTCACGGCTTTCCTACCAGTAATTTATCTCCCATATTATATCACTACAAGTTACATCACTAATGAAACTAAATTGCATTTAAAATTATAAAATAGTAGGTATAGTATAACTTAGATACCTCTAAAGTAAAAGCTACCAGGTGTACTCATTAACTGTATATACTATTTTTATATTAAACACAGCACAATCCCATTTCGTATCTGAACTTTCACTGTTTTACAAATTTAGATCTAATAGAGCTTTCTACAGCCACTGTGTGACTTTAATAACAAACATGTTCAAAAATAGTTAATCTTTAACTTACCGCAGACGTGATTTGGTGATCATTAATACATTGCTCAGCGGTTTTATTGTATAGGCATATTGATTTTTATTTAGCGACTTCAGTCGCTGCAAATACCGTCCGTTTTAACTGTATTCTTTAGTATTCATTGGTCAATTTAAACATAATGTTAATGGTTACAGTACAAGTAATTAGCATCGATGTACAAGGGACATGAAGAATAAACGATTAGAAATAGCTTTCAGTTTACCCTTGTTTGTTGTTTGTGCGTTTTTTGTTTTCGGTCCGTGTCCATCTAACGACAGGTCCGCTGCGGAATTTTCATCGTGTGTAAAATGACATCATTGCAGCTTCGATAGCTTACTTACCATACAGGACTTATGCAGATCACAGAACGAGAATGATTATTCTGCTAGAAATTAGCAGTCTAAACGATTAATCCGCTGGGCTTTATTGTTTAGCTAGGCTAGTCTTTTCCAAGAAATTGTCTTTATTATTTCTTTCTGAATTAGAGAATGACTTCAAATTTGAGAAGCATATACTTATTAGTCTTTTCCATCTTCTGCCTTAACTTTTAATTTAAAAATACCGGCCTAGTGCGAGTGAGACTCACGCCCCGACTTAATATCATAATGAAGCCCCGTGAGCACGTCCATTTCATGGCTGGGTCCTGAAACAATGTGCTATCGAAGTGCTCTCGAAACTTAAACGTGCGGTCATCGTTCAGGAACCAAACTACATCTGCATCTTCACTTTACTCAGTTTCGTCTTGCCAATAACAGTAACGCCTACCTACGGATTATGTACGACATTGCGTCGTGACTTTTACTAAATGATCAAACACTGCCTGAGAATGCTCTTGTTTAAACATATAATAGATTTCGTTTACAATAAACTGCCTAGTTAAATTATGCTTCTTTTAGAGGATTTTTCTATATTTTATTAAATGTATGTAGTGTGTTACAAAGCCCGATGGAACGCCTTCGACAATACTCATTTTGTGTAAATATTTAAAATATAAAGGATGAATAGCAAAACACTTCATGCGTCATAAATTTATACTCTACCACTTTGTATCTCATTAGATGGTTTATTGAAAAGTTAGCGAATTTATAGATGAGTAGATAAGTGATTAGAAACATTGAGAGATTTACCAATATATTTTAAGAAGCTATGGCTACCTTATTGAATTATGCGAGTGCATAAATGGTTGTTAATATATTCTTGTAATATATTAAATTATTTTCGTTTTGAGACTTATTTCGAAAAGGAGGTTTTAATGATATCGATTTATTTTATTGCATTTGTTCCTGAGTTGATTTTTAGATTTTATTGATAATTAATTAAGTCATTATTATTTATAAGACGTTTAATTTAAGTAAATCATACATGAGTATTGTAATGATTATGCAGTAGATATCCGCGTAGGTTTGAGGGCGACGTGGGTGGCTGGAGTCGGCGCGCGGAGTTGATGTACATAACGTAAGGCGACGCGACGGACGCGGGCTCGCGGCCGCCGCGGTGCTGGCGCACGTTCCTCGTCCACTTCATCCTTAAATAAAACCCGTCCTGGAAAGTACTCTGCTTCGATTATTTATTTATAGAATTATGGTTAAGATAACACAAGAGACACAAAATCGTATTTGTATTTTGATCAACCCCGAGCTGTGATTTTTGCTTATTTTTACGTTTGGACTGGAATTCATGGTTGGTCCAGATGCACCCGCCGCGCGCCCGCCGCGCGCCCGCCGCGCGCCCGCCGCGCGCCCACCGCGCGCCCGCGTGTGCGGCACCTGTCCATCTCATTAAAGTCTATATTAGCGTACCTACGTACCATTTATCTTAACAGAATTTACAGATTTGTATTAAATTTCTTATTTTTTTACTTTCCTACGTTAGTTCTCTAATAAAATGTTTTTTTATAATAGCCGTTTTGTTTTATTTTGTTTTAAATGTATTATTTTCTCAGCAAGTATTGAACATTACCCTTTAAAGATCTACCAAATAAAGAAAACACAAACGCTAGCGGTAGTCTTCTTTCTATTTCTGGCCTACTTAGTTAGGTTACACGATGTTTGTTTTAACGCTAGTATAAAGCTAACTGAGGACATATTTTTAATAAACAAGTAGCGTTGGATAATTTTAATAGCTAACTCCCATTCCCGTTCCCATTTTTCTACATTGACTTTACATCTATTGTTATCGTATTGTCATCGTTAGATAGCTCTTATTTAATTGAGAATAATGGCGGCCGAGAAAAAAAAAACCAAGTTAAGAGAGTATAGAGGCTTTGATGACTAGTTTTGTGCGAATGGACCGATCGGTTTAAGCAAGTACATTGCAGTAACGAGTGTGTAAGGATAACACTGGATTTAAACTTCCTAGCATCTTGAAATTATGAGAAGTAGGTATTGTGCCGCGCAGCATAGAAACGTGGCCTTACTAGCTCGCTGTCTTATCTAGCTCGTCCAACTAGCTGGAGATTTACCCAAGAAGATCATTTCGTTCTCTGTCTGTCCGTCTGTTATATCCTTATTCTCTGAAACGGCTTAAGCTATAGATATGGAATTTGAAAGAGTTGTAGTGATCCATTGCTCTCACGAAAAATTATAAGAAATTTGAAATCCGAATGTATTTATTTTACAAAATATAAGAACAGAATTGAAATAATAATATTTTATCCGCTGATGTGTGATATTGTTTCCGAACACTCCCAAGTTACGTTGAGAAATAAGTGAAATTGTATTACTTTTAATGTAGGTACAATTTCGAAAATATTTTCACCGAAATAGTATCTCAAGCTTCTCCGAATAGATTTCGTGATAAAACTTCGAGTACGAATATGATGTTGCTAGCTGAAGCAGACTGTATGAGAATATTGCGGGTAGGTACTCAAACTTTCTCTCGCTGAGTGGCCGTCAATCATCATACATTTTAGTTAAGTAACCACCTACCCGTTATCATTACTTACAGTTTGTATATTTGAACAGCGTATCTATCGAAACGGACTGGCTTTCGTCATTTAACACCTTGAACTTAGTAACCATTTTTATTAACGTCAACTACTTACCTAACTAACTTTTGGTTAATTATTGTTAGGTTTAGATCGAGGGTGAGTTACACTTCAGAGGCACCCCCTCACGTCGTGAATATCGCGAGCTCGTGCTGCGCGCTATGCCGGGAGCGGGGTGCATATTGAAGAGTAAATCGGGGATAAAATGGATTCAAATACTTAGGCGTAATATTTTCTTACTGACGACACGCACACCAGTGCACCAATAATTTTGCTAGTGTTATTGAGATTTTCGATTACCCATAAAATAGAGGGATTACCTACTCTCACAAGTGTATGTGAGTATCTATTCATTGTTGTGACACTTGTGACAACTACGGGTAGGTACTGTGAAGGTTGACCTCCACGTCGCCTCTATGGCCCGATCTTTGAAATAGGAACTCTGAGTATTCCTATAGAGATGACATGGCTGTCATAGGATAGACTTGGATCAAAGAATATAATTAGTTAATTACTCATATAGAGAAGAACGGAAACTCCATACTACAAAAACTACACTCACGTATACTACTGCACCGTGAGCTGTAAAAGAACTAATAAGTAGCGGGCTTTTCAAATCGCACCCGCAATGTCAAATCAAAATGGTCAACTTTTATTTTTATATGAAGAAGCGAGTACAAAGCAAAAATATTTAGCTTTATTTTACCTACATTTTCATACCTACTTCTTCATATATGTTAGATATGAAAATGAATGCTACACACATTTAAATGTTATTTAAATGTATTTATGATTTAAAAAACATTTTGAGTCATAGTAATAAATAAGCAACCATATAAATAAATATATGTTAACATGTTTTTAAAGTTTAATTGAAGAGCACCCCACCACCCCCACATTTGGTGGAGGTGCACTGTATGTTGCCCGCTACAAATAAAAAGCTGATTACAAAAAATATGATCGTTGCATGATTTCGATGTTGGTTCGAGTTGCACCCTTGCGATTTTCATGCGGGGAATAACCAGTAACCTTCGGGGAGGGAAGATGGCCGATTGAAAAATGCCCGGCTTTTACTTTTGATTTATTCTGTTTACTGATTTACTCTATTCACTTGACATTGGCGAAATCAGTGTGTGGACCGCCATTAATTAAAAAAAAAAGAAGGCCATGCGGAGCTCAGGCGCGCACGTTCAAAAAGAGGATGGAGCGGGTGGATTATTAGGACAGTAATGGTTTTTATTGAATATAAGTAGTGTTTGTAAAGTGATTGCGTATGAGGTTCTTAATTATTTTTATTAAGTTAGTTTTCTATGTCAAGTTACTACCTATATGAACGGTATTTCGAGGAATATTTCTATTTATTTCGAAGTTTAAAAAAAATAGTTTATTTTTGTTTTTGATGGCTTCAGTCATTGTTGGAAATGGTCATGCGAAGCATGTTGTTTCTGAACGATATGGGCCTTTGTTAGCAGGTTAAGTAGGTTCACGGGAGACAAGAAACTCTGTTTTTTAGCTGGGTTTTTGCAAAAGTTTAAGCAAACATCAGTATGCAGTTTTCTTGTATTATTTAATGCTTTGGTAATCTGTTAGGACTTCTGTCCTTGCTGCAGACTGACACATGCTTTCCCTTAGCAAGGGACTTATCACTGTTGTGAGGGTATCTCATCTGTTAGGGAGGTTTAGAGGGAGTAAGATAGGAAACATATAAATATAATATATTTAAGTAGTGCTTATGGGGGTAGGTGAGCTGTAGTTGGATTTTTTATACTTAGGTAGGATCAGTATTAGGGGGGCATTCCAGCTCGGTTTATTATAGGGTTCCAGCCTTCCAGTGCCCGGTGGGAAGATGTGAAGGTCCGCTGCTTGTAGCGTACTGGCAGCATCTAGTCGTGCTGGCTGATTTGTATGTCAATTAATATTTGAACTTTGAAGTGTCTCTTTAGGAACCAGGTATTGTTCCAAGACATTGGTCAGTCGTATTATGTCCGCGTGAAGCCCTACAAGTTTTATGAAAATAAAAGTATCGTTTCCAAGCTAAAGAAGTTTATCATTGAATAGGGAGACATCTGCGAAACATCTATTAATGAAGAAAAGGAGTGAGATATAGAGGAGCGCTCACATTACCCATACCTACCTTATCCTTCTCTGACTAGGTAATATTAAACAATCGGGATGATGGGTACCTACCCATACATTGTGTTAGTACAATGTTCATTTAATTTATGAAAATAATTGTGGTACCCTTTGATTGCACAAATGGTACAAGCCTAGAGCTTAGTTTGGGACTAGGTCAATTTGTGTGAGATTGTCCTGTGATTATTATTATTATTATTATTATTGTATGTCTTTACCAAACACGGGACTATGGGAGTCCCGGACCTTTGGAAGGCGTACATGGAGCCGAAGCCAACACGCAGAGGCCCTTTAGACAACTTTAATTTAGTAAAGTGGTGGGACACCACCCGGCGATTGTCCCCGAGTTCACACTATAGAAGTATGCTCCTGCGGACAACCCCCGGTTAGCGTAAGACTATTTAAGAAGGATGGGAACATTAAAAACAGTTTATATTCATGAAATGATATGGATTGGTGAACTAGGCTATTGATGAAACTATGGCGTCTGCCTGGCCAATGCTAATTACTTACTTTGGTTGAAATGGCAGACGGTGACTCGCCAACTCAATGGAATGGGCCTCCCAAAATAGCCGCAAATACACAGCAGCAGAGAGGCAACAGTTCCATGGGGGCTAAGGGTGGAGAGGTGCTTCTGGACTTTAAACGACCTTAAGGTGCCCACTCGCCACTTATGCAACACATCCACCCTTCGAGCATAAAGCTCTAGCGACTCCGACCTCTGACCGGCCAATCAAGGCAAGCCAGAGGTGAGGGTCTGTTCCTCGTCGTCATACACTCCAGCCGGCCGGTGAAGGCGAGCGTGAGGTGAGGAACAGAACCTTCCCTCGGGAGCACTCAGGTCCGTGGTGTCGCTACTCACCAGCAGCTCGCCACTAGCTGCCCTGAGGTGACTGACTACACTGGAAGTACCAGTGGGCGATGAGGTCGTCAATTCCCTACGCCTATTATTATTATTATTATTAAACCGTAATTTTCATGACAGTTTTGTCGTGTTTTGTTTTGTATATTGAAATCGCAGGGTTTTCACAAACAAGCATACTAATTCACTGATCTTTACTCGTACACCATAATTCGCCACAGCGTCGTACATAGGGTCATACTAAGTTATACTACAGGGTTCGTTTCCCACGCCGTGTTACCTACTGCCTACAGCTATGTTTTTTTCAAACTACTACAACGCTTGTGTAAAACACGTACAATTACAAACAAGTTAAATCATATTAACAATAAGGTTAAAAACTACCTAAATACTATCTCTAAAATTGACTTAATTACGAAAGTTGAACTTTGTTATCTGTTTTACTTATGCTCGTCGAATAAATGTTCCTATTTCAATTTCTAAAAACACCATATTACTTAAGTTTTCATTTTTGGGGCTCTA
This sequence comes from Acleris holmiana, assembly GCA_949316455.1. NCBI lineage: Eukaryota > Metazoa > Arthropoda > Insecta > Lepidoptera > Tortricidae > Acleris > Acleris holmiana. The sequence goes on along the minus strand of OX438762.1, from coordinate 14,113,929 downwards.
GCCAAGATGCAAACGCTACTAACGTTTATCTTTTCCATCAGTGCGTTACGATAGTACACGTGGTCAACTGACATACAAGAGAAAGTGACTCTGTCCGTCTGTCGGTCTGTCTGTTACGCTTTCACGGCTAAACCGCCACACCAATTTCTATGTAATTTTCTACTAGGAGATAGCTTAAACCCCAAGGAATGACATATAGGGTACTTTTTACCCGCAATCAACGATTTACGCGGCCGAAGTCTCGGGCAACAGCAACTTTTATGTAATTACTCGAAGTAAACACATATATTTGCACAATATGAAGTTAGAGAACACTGATTTGAATTAGCGACATTATCTCTGAAACCCTTCTTAAAGCTAAGTTACTGCCTGTGCAGTGTATGTTGAAGTATCTATACGTTTTTATATCAGCATTTCTCACCAGCAGACTTTGATTTTAAGCAAGAGAGCATCTCTCAAGTTTCGAGAGCTAATTAATGATCACAAAATGACCATTCCCATCACTCACCCAAAAACTGTACAATCTACGATAAATGATGAGGCAGAAATGGAGATGATATTTAGATTAAAAAGAACTGGAAATTGCCATGGCAAAGATTAAGGAAGATATAAGGCTTTAATAAGATCGGGTACCGTACTAAATTGTCAATTTTTGGCTTTGTTGTAGCAGGCAAACCCTACATAACTGCACCTTGTAACAAAGACAGTTTCAATTTACGGGAAAGAATTTACGTCAAAATAGGTTTTCTGTGACAGGATTCCATGCGTAGTGGCTTAACAGTAATTAAAGTGGTTGAAAAACCCAACAATTAACTTAATTCCAAATGGTGATTGGATTAGATCTGTGAAGCTCGAATCGGCGTCCCACAATGCTTTAACCGAGACCCCACTTCAGTTTGACTGAACTATTCCTATTACCATCGGAAAATAAGTTATTTATTGGGTTTCTGAAGGCAGTTTTTGTGTTAAAAACATTTTATTTTATGTCTTTGTAGTAACGGCGTTCTATGCAAATACTGAGCGTGATTTGATATATTCTTGGACGGGTTTAATATGTATTTTAGAAATTTGGCGAATATTTATTGCAAATGGCGACATCTCAGTTTTACCTGCATTAAAATGAGTTCAATGATTTTCAATGTATGCTATTGCAAACAATAGAGCACTGGGTAGGATTTTACAAAACCGTTGAGAACCAATACTTATCTTATGTCTCATTTTTCCTTTCTCGTAGAACTTCTATATGTCCAGTCGGCCTTGGTTACCATCCTACTTGAAATCCTTTTGCCTTGTTTAATAAAATAATAACATTTAAGTTACAATTATTGCATGTTAGTGCTCTAGTTAGTGATCTGTTTTTAGACGTACCTAAGCCAATAATCACAAAAGATTTTTAATTATTTCGGAGCCCCGCTTTAAACAACAATGTAACAATTTTTGGTCTCTACTTACTTCGAGCTCTAACTTTTTCCTTCTGACGAGTAGGTAAGTACCGTTAAAGCGTCATTAGGAAAAAAATGTAAAGCGATTGGAATAGCGCTCCGTGTCCGTATCTAGGAGTAAAATTTCCTACCATGAGCTTTTAAGTAGACATTTCTGTCATCATCAAATACCTAGTATCTTTCTTAACCTCTCATATGCTTAGGAGCAGATCTGCTAACAAAGTTTGGATACCTTTTTGTAATTTTTTAAACTATATCGTATCGGACTAAGTATATCGTAATCCGAAGAGACTAGAATTTGGTATTTTTTCACCTCCCCGACGGGAGGGATTAAAGTGAAGTAAACGCAAAATAATGTAGATATGGAAAGGCAAGTAGTATATTTTAGAGGTACACGCTATAGATAAATTCCGTTAAAGTGTACACGTTTTTGAATTATACAGTCGATTTGAAAACGTGACCGTATGATTGAAATGTTCGTGGTGATGTTCAAACTACAGATAGCTCAGTCAACAAACGGCTATAAAGAATCAGAATCAGAATAATCTTTATTCAAGTAGGTTTACAAATAATAAACTCTTTTGAAACGTCATAGTAGCGACTTAGCCTAAATTGACTGCAGGTTCAAATCGCGACCGATCAGAGAAGAACCTGTAAGAAACTCTAAAGGGGGTAGTTATAGTCTGCTTGGTTCCTGACCTATGTAATTTCATCACAAATTTGTTCAGGATGCTCAGGGAGTGAACATATTAAAAGGCCTCACTTCTAGGAGGTGAGCCGGGGTGTGGGGGGGGGGGGGGGGCAAAACTGGTGCCATTTTTTATTCTAGAAGTGGGAACTTTTAGTATGTTCACTCCCTAAGCACCTGGTTGTATCTTGATATCCTACATTTTACTACTGTAACAATAACAGACGTCAATGATTTGCTCAAAATGTTGTTTTTACCTTATTTATGTTTTGAGAGGTCGAAACCGTACGTAATCCTCCGTTAATGTACTTAAAATTTAGTTTTTCTGTTTCTTTAAAACATTGTTTAATTCTGTCAATAGTTGTTATTTAACAAATCTGTTCTCAATTAGTTCTTGTTTCGCTCGGTTTATTATTGAAAACGATCGAAATAGTACGCACCTCCCGGCTTATTTAAAAGGTTTGACATTGACTGTTGACATGAAAGTTGGTTTTACCTTTTATTGGATGTTTTCACTTTGACCACTTAGTTTAAGAAAATTGTCTCTTTACTTCTGGGACAGGCTTTATTATGCGTAAATACGCCTATTAATATAAGTATATTATAGTTCAGATACCGACTTGGTGACAATGATTACCCTTGAAATATTGACAAACTCTTAATCGAATATCAGTTCAACGTGAACGTTTCCTAACTTTTCATTTCATCGACTGTTCATTACCTTGAACGATTTAATTGAGTAGTTTTAAATCATCCATTTTTATTTCTGAAAATGTTATTCAGTGCCTAGATAGTTTATTTTGCAGAACGTCAATTCGTATTTTATCAGTTTTATCAAACTAATATCTTGTACCTTTAAACGAGCCACTTTTGTATATTTATTTCTGTGATCTCGGAAACTGCTCTAACGATTTCGCTGAAATTTGGTATATGGGGGTTTTGGGGGTAAACAATCGATCTAGATTAGTCTGATGTTTAGGAAAACGCGTGTTTTCGAGTTTTCAGGCGTTTTTCTATCCACGCAGAATATGGTCGCTAATTTCGTGTTGCCGGTTACTGTCCGTCTGGTCCAGCGCGTTAAGACGCGGAAGGCCAGAAACAAGTGTTACGGGTTCAAATTCCGCGGTGTTACCCGCGGCTTACCAGATAGGTACACCTACGGCCGAACCCTATAATCAAACCGCGGACAGGTAGCCTAAGTCAAATTTCAACCCGAAGTAAGCCTTATCTATCCGCGGTTTGAATATAGCGTTCGGCCGTGAGTGTACCTATCTGATAAGCCGCGGGTAACACCGCGCGGTGCACCTAGTTAGTTCACAGCAGTTTTTTGAATCTCGTAAATTACATACATACATACATATTATCACGTCTTCATTCCCATAGTGGGGTAGGCAGAGCTACAGAAATACCAACAACTACAACAAGAGTTGTTGGCAATTCTGTAACCACACTTTACACAAACAGGCTAAGATGTTTACCAGTGTATTAGTGACAGGTTGCAAGCCCATCGCCTAACAGTACACATACACAAGCCCTTATTCCCTTAGTCGCCTCTTACGACATCCCCGGGAAGACATGGAGTGGCACTATCAGCACACGGGCGAAATCAGTCGTAAATTAGGTAGGTACGTCTTGGAAAACCATTTAAATATTTATCACTGCACAACCAACCTCAAGAACCAATGATGTCTACTTAGTCGTGATAGTTTTCCTTTAAAATTCGTTATATGCCCATTCATTTAAGTTTTTTTCAGATTTTTAGTATTTGTAGTTTTGGCTGTAGGTGGACATTTGAGTCTAACAAAAATTACCGCTTTAAAGCTTAATATTTCATAAACGGACTACATAATAAAAAAACTGTTGGTACAAACTCGTAATATTTTTGAAAGACCTATCCAAGGACACCCCACACTATAGGGTAAACGAGAAAAAAAAATACATCCGCACGTAACGTGTAAAGGAGGTAGGTACCCTAAAAAAAATGTTTTTTTTCGTTTCATTGTACCACTTTGTTAGCGTGACTAATATGCTTATTCATGCCAAATTACAGCTTTATAGTACTAATAATCTCTGCGCTAGGCTGCGGACGGACGGATGGACGGACGGACATGGCGAAACTATAAGGGTTCCTAGTTTGACTACGGAACCCTAAAAACATGTGTCAAATTTTGACTCGAAGTAACTTACTCTGAGTTCCTATATTCAAAAAAATACGTTTAAATATGACGTCTCGTTAAAATTTGACATTTGCTACATACAAAATGTGTAAATTTTCAACGAGACGTCACATTTTAACGAGAGGTTTTAATATAGGAACCCAGGGCAGGGCCTCTATTCAACTGCGTTATAACGATATCGTTTTTAACCTGTTTCCGTATTGTCAACGTTTTGATAACTCTTATGTCATTTACAATAATGGCGACTGTGACATAAACGATTCTAAAACACGTAAAACGCGATATTGTTATAACGGAGTAGAATAGAGGCCCAGGGTTAGTGTATCCGCGGTGTGAATATAGGAACCGGCTGTAAGTACTCGTACGTTAGTGGCGAGAAAGAAGCATTTTTGAAGGTTTAATTTAAAGCTTAAATCACTATTGAAGGAATTTTCTTTAATATTTACGCCACGTGACCCAAACAACTGACTCACAAATATACGAGTAAAAACAAAGTATGTTTTCAATGGCTAAATATTCTCGTAGTAGAATTATGGCAACCAATATTATACGAAGCAATGGGAATCCCTTCGCATTGGAGTTAGGTGAAACGACAGTGGGATATTGTGGAAATACCCACATGTTTTGACTCGACATTCCACGCTACTACGGCAGTCTATTCTATTATGTCACCCTGGACCTCTATTCAGGTGCGTTAAAACGATATCGTGTTTGACACGTTTAAGAATCGTTTATGTCACAGTCGCCATTATTGTAAATGACATAAGGGTTGTTCTACAAACTAAGGACGAAAATGAGTCCGATTCCGGCCCGACGATTTTTTTTCATTATGGTTACAAAATATAGTTTATCATAAAGATTACATGGTCTTTTAGCCTATGTTAAGTGGAACGGACAAAATATTCAAAAATATTAGAGTTATTTCAATTTTAAGAAATCAAGCAGCAGGGAACTGAGATTGTAACCAGGAGACTGAGGATTTAAACAAATATCAATCAAAATCAACGTTTATTTAATAATAAATTCACAAATAAAAACTATGCTTCTAACCATTAGTTTGTAATTGTCCAAATATCTTGAACTATCGTGATAATTAAGTCTATTCTTGACTTATACTAATTATCTATCTAAATCAGTCTTGAACAGGAACTTTTATCATTAAATCTACAAAATTGATTATTTGAACTAGCTAACTGCTTTATTATTTTGACTTCATAGTATATAGCAGAAAAAGTAACATATGATGTTGAACAAAAATTATATTTCAATATAAACACTCAGGATCCTGCATTTTTCTCAGTATCCTGGCTATTTATTTGACAGGATCCTGAGACCAGGTTCCTGAAAATTTCAGAATAATATTTAAAAATAACGTCTATTTATAATATTCAACCAAAATCAAGCAGCAATAAGCCTTCGTGTAAGCAATTTATACATCAAAATGCTACAATTACCATATTACCACATGAATTTCGTAATTAAATATCTTACCAGGATTCTGAGCTTGACTGATTATGACGCGACTTCCTCCATCAAATGTGCCGGGCAGACTAAGCAACACACTGGGCAGTGTGACCAGATTTAAATTGAGCATAATGCTAGCTGCTCGGGTAAATTCTGCTAAATTCTGCTAACGATTGAACTCAAATTTTGTATGAAAATATATAAAATAAAAACGCTCATTCATGACTCATGACCGATTGTTTTTTATTATTAATAATAATCACAATTTAAGTATATTTCTTTTATTAATAATTATAATAACATCTACATTTTTATACAGAGTCTTTGAGTTTCCTGCATTGACTAACATATTTTTGGATGGTGTGAAATTCACACACCCATCCTGCTCTCACAGCTTGCTTCACGTGCAGTATGGCAGAAACGTGTTCGTTTTTAAATCTATTTCTCAATTCAGTTTTTATGTTGTTTACTTGAGAAAATATTCTCTCACACGCCGTGTTTGACATGGGCATTTTTGCTCGTATTTTCTTTTCATTGTTACGTCCGCACTCGCACAGTATATACCACTACTACGATTTACGAAGAAATTGACGCGTCCTTGTTACTCGAGAGAGAATATACATGTTTGGGGAACTTCCCTAAAAGTACTAGTGTTGTCAGTACAACGAAAAAATTGTGACATAAATTAAAATAAAAACAGTAGTTATTTTGTTGAGCACATATTCAAATTAAACTCGGCTAATTAAAAATCCTGTTTGCTGCTAAACCTCTGCTAAAGTTTTATTAAATTCTGTCAAAATCTGCTAACTTTTTCTATTCTGCAGTATAATCTGCTAAGTATCAAAATGGGGTTCAAATTCTGCCAAAATCGCAGAATTCTGCTAAATCTGGTCACACTGACACTGGGTGCAAAACGATAGGTGGTATTCTTTGTCTCTTTCGTACCGGCAACGAACTCTGCTAAACGTCAAGGTCGCGCGGCTAATAGAATATTGAATATTCGCTTATTTAACATTGGGCAGGATCCTGATATAAAACTGTTGGGACAACTTCTGGACAAAGTTTTTATAATTTAATGTTTTTGTTACAATAAATTAGTAATATGTCACCTAGGTAACAATAATAATAGGATGTCATTTATATTGGTTTAACTTATGGGCTCAATGTAGTAGAAAATAAATAATATTGCACATTAGATTCAATTTTGCTCGTGGGACACTCCAGGATCCTGGGAATTTGACGCTTTGAGTATTTTTTTTCCTAAGATAATATATTAGTATCTAAATTATTTTTAGAGACTAGGTAGATATAGGTATGGTAAACAATATGTTATGAAAATAAACTTGGTTGTAACAATTTTTTCATGACATTTTAGCTGAGCTGTCGAAAATTCCTTACTTTGTAGAACTACCCATAAGAGTTATCAAAACGTTGACAATACGGAAACAGGTCAAAAACGATATCGTTATAACGCAGTTGAATAGAGGCCCTGGGCCTCTATTCAGGTGCGTTAAAACGATATCGTGTTTGACACGTTTAAAAATCGTTTATGTCACAGTCGCTATTATTGTAAATGACGTAAGAGTTATCAAAACGTTGACAATACGGAAACAGGTCAAAAACGATATCGTTATAACACAGTTGAATAGAGGCCCTGGCCGTTTGTCGCATTGCTTCTTGGATAATAAGACGCCATTTTTCACAGGTTGTCGTATCATGAAGGCGGTGTTGGGTAAAGAACATGAGCGGTCTAATGCGCAAGGGTTTACCAGCATAAATTATAGAACATAGCCAGAGCGAATGTAAATAAAACGTGCAGTTTATTATACTTATTTATTTTTTACTAATGTTACACTCGATTAATCTCCGCTTACTCATTAACAAATAAAACTGGTAAATAAATAAATTACACCTACTTGTAATGATATTGAAAACAAATAGGTTTTTTTCTGGATAGAAAATGTTTTGCCACGCTCCCACCTGTACAGTCAGGGTTACATAATAATATCGGCAACCATATTAGAGAGTACTAAAGAGCCGAGACAAAGCATAATCAAGCCGTGCTAATCGGCATCTAAATCAACAGTCATATAAGTTCATCAAAAACTAAAAAAAAACCATAACTGTACTGCAAACCAACCAAGATTAAAAGTCAGTCGCTTCTCGTTACAGTCCAAAGCTAAGCGCTGGTATCACGAATGATAATGGGCAACGAATAAGAAACATACTCGTACCTAGTAAACGCCTAGAGGCAGCCGTGTCGTGTAGCATCTTTCAAAGACACCTGTTGTTCAAATTTGTTACTCTTAAAATATAAAAATGATAATCATAATCAACATGAGAAACAGATTGATCTCAACTATCACGACGTCTTGGAAGCGATTAAGTAAAGTGATAAAAATAAAATAATAATACTACTTACACATTATAATTTTTTAAGCAGTTAAGTCTTAGGACTACAATTACCACTAATTTTCGGAGTGAAGGTTTCCACGTAGCACCGTAGTACGTGCTATGTGGAAACCTTCACTGCTATACACATTAATCGTTTGTCTACTTTTTAGGGTCTCTGTAGACTCCCATGAAGAGGATAGAGTTGGTGGGACGCTCGTAGATGAGGTAGACGAAAGGGAAGTTGGCGACGAAGCGGCTGGGCTCTGCCGGCCGCGACGACCTAAAGCCGAAGATGGCGGTGGCTGCTGCGGCCACAGTTCCTAAAAACAAAGTCAGTTACTGTAATTTACTCAAAACTCAAAATCCTTTAGTTTGTGTGTACCTACCTAAAACACAGTTAGACAATTTTGCGTTATGCCTAGATCTAACAAGAGGTCACAATGTTGATACTTAGACGCAATGCGTATTAGCTCAAGGGCGAGGTATACCGAGTTTTAGTTTGTGACCGAGGCAGGCAAATTGAGGAGTAGTCTTTGTTTTGTGTTATTAGCTCAAGGGCGAGGTGGATTACGAGTATATTGAACTTTAGTTTGAGAGTGATGATAGGCGAATTGATATTTAGTTTTAGTGCGTATTAGCTTAAGCGAGGTAGACACTCAAACTATCTCCTTACCAAACGATCAAAGCTTTCCAGCAGTGCGTAAAAGCAGATGGACATTTTCATGTTTAAACTCGTACACAAAATAAAATGATCAATACGAGGAATAAAGAGTAGTCCTATTGCAACATGGACAAAAAGAGCTTTTTTGAAATGATATCTTGGCATGACGTAAAATTAACAGACTGCGTTTTATGTACACAGCGACTAAAGGATTTTAGGTGCGCCATAAATGCCATTGGCAAAAGAAAAATGGTAATTGTTTGTTTTTTTTTAAATAATAATATATTGTTTTGGTACGAAACAATTACCTTACCGTAAGCCTACTTACAAATAAATTCAAAAATAAAAATAGGCGTGGCACCGTGGTTTGCTCATCACGTAACGTCAGAAACTTATTAAATATCCGTGGTAAGCAAGGAACCCTTATAAGGTTACGTCGGGACTTCGAGAGTCGCCTGTCGCTACATTGAGCCGTCGTGAACGCCATTTAGGACTTGATGCCAAGATTTTGATTATTTTCATACTAGGGTTTATTGAATTGTTTGACATGTAATAAAAGTAACAATAACCGCTATCAGTCGACGGCCATGTTCATGTATCAGTATCAGCCGCGTCAACCTATAATGCTTGAGGAATAATATAAATGCGAGAGTAACTCTGTTTGTTTTTTACGCTTTCACACCTAAACCGCTGAACCGATTATAATAACATTTGTTATGGAGATAGATTGAACCCTGGAGAAGGATATAAAGTACCTACTTTTATATCGAAAAATTGTACAAACGACTCCTACAGTATAAGCTAGTTTTGTAAAAATCCTTAATGCCAACCGCATACTGAAAGTATTAGTCGCATTCGCAAAGAAGTCGAGTAGGTATAACTGTATACATTGAAATTCTAGAATCTGCTCGAACAAAGTAATATTAATAATACACCATCAATCTACCGCAATGCCGGCATAAAATCAAATAATCAACACGGCCACGGAAACAGTAATTAGGCGGTGAACATTGCTGAGAGTGACCTACATATCTGCTTACTAATAGTTTTTATTAGCAATTTTTCTCCGAGAATAATAAATAATGCATCCATTCGGTTGAAACGTAAGTAAGTCGCCATTTCAACAGGTTATAATCCAATACTACTCGGGATGCCTCTTCCCGTCACGGACCGTACTCGTCCATCACAAGCTTCTCTATCGTTCCAGCCAAAAACTATACGTATAACCAAGACGCTACTTACAACGAGATTTTTTTAACGGGCATGCGAAATCATGACGGATGTTTCGGCAGACCCCCCTTTGCAAAAAAAGATTTTCTGATGTGACCATTTGCCGGCCAGTGGACCCATGGTCTAACTACCCAGTGAAATCTCCAGGATAAATGGGAAGAAGGCAAAAGTTGAAACTGGGAATCAACGATTTAATGTGGAGTGATGGCGTAAAATCCATGGTCAAAAATTTCCACTTTCCAGGCAGTGAAAGGGTGGGAGAGAAAGTAGTCTTATACAAGCACCTTTGTCCCGTTCGCTGCTGTCGTTGGTAGGTAGAGTTCATAATAATCAGGTAACTAGGGATGTACCTTCTTCATCGAGCTGAATTTTGGCCTTATGCACGGCGTCGTCGAAGCCGACGTGCTCCTCCGTCAGCGTGCTGAAGTCCGACGAGCTGTTGAACAGGCTGCCCACGCCCAGCCTCTGCAGGACCTGCTCAAAACAACGGGTTCACTCGGGTAACGGTCTTTTAGTATAACGTCCAAAACAAAAAGTATAGGCCATTTTGCTAATATTAATTTTAAGATATTTTTGAAGACGATTACAGAGAAGAAAGTTCTTTAACCCTATCTTAAATATAAGGCAAGAAATAAATAATATTTGTTAAATAATTGTGGGATAATACATTTTTGCGTAACAGTGTCTTGTATGCCAATAACATTTGACGAGTTATCTCAATTCCTCACGGATCCCCTCATCAGAGACCAACATGGTAGCTATATGACCACCAAAAAGAATTCTATTCTAACGAACAAAAAAATAATTTTCAAAATCGATCCATAATTGACGGAGTTATCGCGTAACAAACACAAATACCATACAGTCGAATTGATAACCTCTTCCTTTTTTTAAGTCGGTTAAAAAGTGTAAAAGAGGTCCTGTCCTGTACCTATGCATCCATAGTTATCAATAAATTTATTATGAGGGTAGTTACGGATTTCAACGGCAGACTCTTCTCTACGGTGAACTTGGGTATTTCCACGATGACCTCGCGGCCCATGTAGCTCTCCTCGACCACGGCAGCCAGCCGCTCCGGCGTCAGGTTGGCGATGATATTCACCACTCCTGCAATATTGATGTCAGTAAACTTTAATATTGATAATGAATCATTGGGTGCTATAAAGTTAACAATTAGGGCCGTCGGACATGCTTCGGATTCATCAGGCGATGAAAGCGCTCACGACGGCAGTGAGTTTTAGTCGTTTCATACAGTATAATATTACCCGACCGTTTTCATATTAGTTCCATCAAATAGTTTAATATTTTCAGAAATGTTACGTTGAGAATTAGATTAGTTAGGACCAAACTTTTGTTTCCTTTCACTTTACACACTACAATTCAATTCATTGCAAACCAAACAATTAGGAATAGAAACAAAAAGGTCAAAGATCTACGTGATCACACGTACAGTCAGCATCAAAAGTAGCTGAGCAGAATAACGTGTTCATACTGATCTAGACACGACGTATTCTCTTGACAATAGAGTCGAGCGCAGATCAATCCGAGCTCTTCGGTTGCGTAGCTACTTCTGCTGCTGACTGTACTATCGCTACAGTAACATTATTAAGGAGGGATTTGAGCGGCCGTCCTCGGATAATATACGCAGTCATTCTGCATTTTACGTGATTGAAATGAATCTTAATTAGCTGTTGCAACCTACGATTCGTTTTGGCTATGAAAATACTCGATTAAACTGTGTGTATGTACGTGTTTTCATTATGTGGCGGTACGGAACACCGGGAACCTATTTGTTATCTCATGTCGCAATACAATAGACAAGAATAAAAAATAATTAATAAACACGCCTGCCACGCTTTAAAGTTTTAAAAAAGCAATAACAAGCATTGCAACCAATGTGAATATGCCAAACAAAAAAAGGAATCAAGAGATATCCCTGGTGTTTTATATCTTTGGAGCCTACTCTTAAATTTCTAGACAATGATGGGAAAAACTTTCAGATTCGATAACTTTTCTAAGTTTTGGAGTTTGTTATTATGATTCCATTGCAACCAAGTTTTTTTAGGACAAAGCCTAGCCTGTTACTCTCAGTAATTTTACAATTCCAATGATACCCCTATGCCTTAGTTTCGTACAAGCATTAGGAAGTAATCGTGGAACAAAGAAACTCACAAATATACATACGTGATACTGAAAACATTACACTCCTTTTTTGGGCAGTCGTGTAAAAAAGAACATACTATCATGTAAACAGCAAGGTTTTAGAAAAGATAGATCAACTAACACGGCGATACACAATCTACTAAAAGTGCATACTAAACGTATAGATTTAAGAAAATCTGTCTGTTATATTAATATGGATATGACACAAGCTTTTGACCACGTGGATCACCAAATACTTTTTGTTGAAAAAATGAAAATACATATGATTTACGTGGCAACATACTGAAATAAACACAATCATATCTTAGTAATAGACAACAAGTTGTGAAAATAGTACGGGAGGATCCGAAAACAAAACAAGAAATTTGATACACGTCAAAGTATTGAGTCATTGAATATGGAGTGCCTCGAGGTACAATAATAGGACCATTGTGGTTTATGTTACTCAATGACACTTTTTGCAGACGATTGTACAATATCAGTAAAATGTGAGAATGTAAATACATAAAGTCTGTGTCAATTGAATTTGCAAAAGATGGAAACAAATTAGTACTGTTTGACACATAACCTCAAATATTTACCAAGCGTGTTTTAACTGAACTTATAATGAATAGTAATTTCATCTTAAACTCAATTTAAAAAACTAAAGTTAACTTAATATGATGTCATGCCATGTCCGTCCGTCCGCCCGTCCGTCCGCATCCTAGCTCAGAGATCCTTAGTACTAGAAAGCTGTAATTTGGCATGAATATATCATGCCAACAAAGTGCTAGAAAAAAATGTTGAAAAAATTTTTTTTTAGTTTACTCCCCTACACGTAATGTGGGGATGTATTTGCTTTTTCTCGTCTACCCCATAGTGCGGGGTGTCGTTGGATAGGCCTTTCAAAAATATTGCGGGTTTGTTTAAATATTTTTTTGATAAAGGGATTCGTTTATGAAATTTTATGCTTTTAAGCGCAAATTTTTGCTAGAGTAAGTGTCGTCGTCCCGTCCCGTCCCCCGTCCCCACTACAGCCAAAACTGCAAATACTAAAAATCAGAAAAAATTCAAAATGAAAGCGCATATAACGAGCGATACAAGGAAAACTATCACGACTAGGATGTCTAATCATTGGTTCTTGAGATACAGGCGATTAAAGCGTTTATACCTACAAAAATCATATTATAAGACGGCACTAAATGACTTTAAATAGAAAATTAGTTACTTATTACTTGTTGATTTTTATGTTTATCGGCTTCGGAACCCTACACTGTGCATGGTCCGACATGCTCTTGCCCTGTGTTTATAGGATAAGACACTATATTCATGAATCCCACAAAGTTTCCAACCGGAAGTAGGTATATAAATATACTGTCAATTACCTACCTTTTTTTTTATTAAAAAAAGTAAGTGTAATTTTTGTGTCTAAGCATAATAATATTTTTGACTTTAATGAGTAGGAGGTGAAATCTAGCAAAATGTTTACACGGAAAGCCACTAATCGCTCCGGTTATACGAGTATGTATGTACCCTTAAATGATGGAAATAAATAGTTACAAGTGTAGTGCTTTGATAAAAATTAAATAAATTATTTCACGAAAGAGTACGGGTAATGTTAAACCCAAAATAAATGGATCAATTTGCATTTATTAGAAGTAATTATTCCGGTATTACTTAGCGTATGATTTGCTTGCAACGTTAACTAATTAATTTAATAATAGCTAATTAATTGTAATTAACAATTGATTTTTAAATTCGAAAATGCAAAGTGATAATAATATTCTATTTTATCGAATTGAATGTAGAAACATCCTCATCACTACATAGTATAAAACAAAGTCGCTTTCTCTGTCCCTATGTCCCTTTGTATGCTTAAATCTTTAAAACTACGCAACGGATTTTGATGCGGTTTTTTTTAATAGATAGAGTGATTCAAGAGAAAGGTTTATATGTATAATACTTTAACCCGGAGCGAAGCGAGGGCGGGTCGCTAGTTCTTAATAATTTCTTGTGCGATTTATCTTGAATATTACATATCAAATATTTAAGTGAGCAATAAGAAAAAATATATGTTTATTAAAATATTTTTGGGTTTTTTTTTTAACTTTTGAATTCATATTTAGTTGGATTATGTTTCTACCTAATAACTAGAATTATAATTAATACGATATGCAAAAAAACTGCTATTATAAATTATTTCCTTTTACCATACTATCGTCCGTAACATGACATGATGATGGTGAACGAGGACTATAACACTCAACCGATCATCCGATCATTCGTAATACCTATTAATTCAGATTCAGCCATCTTGATAAGAGCTGTTTTTAAGCTATTGCATAACTTCTATCGCGGGCCTTGAGCGCGGGGACCGAATCCAGAAATTCCGTAACGAAAAAACCTCACGCTCCCCACTCTGACGGGCAAGGAGGTGTGGCTTGAAGGCCGTGCATCGTCTAACGTCGTTTCAGTTCGGCAGTCTTCGACACAGCGTTGTGTGCGATTAGACGTATTGTACGACTCTACGAAACTCGCACGAATCGAGACGAGCTGCTCCGAAATCGGACGAATACATAAGCAGCTGTTTATGAGAAAGTATATAGGTGTATAGGTATTTATGTACAACCGTGAATAGCTGTACTTGTAAAATTTGTGTATAAACTTTTTTTATTTATGTAATAATAGAGAAATTTGTTTTCTTATCGGTCACCACGCTCAAAAAGTGTAACTTGAATTAATATCAAAGAAAAAGAAATACTGCATGAATAAAATAAATAAATAAAATTATAATTGCATAAGTTGATACAAAATGCTATGCAATAGCTTTACCGCGGCAGTCCCCGAGGTCCACACGTCTTTTTTTTTAATATTACCTAGATAGTTTGTATGTGTATATTTATGTATGTATGTATTTATGTAATTTTAATATTTTAAATCATATTTTATATGCATAGTTTCAATGCTAAATGAAATGACGTAATCAAAAAGTGGTTGAACATGCAAACTCTTTGGATTTAAAATATGTATGTAATTCAAAAATTGGAAAAAGAAAACACACTAGTGCGAGATATCCAACTTTCCGCACCACGTTGTGTTGTGCAATAAAAAAAGGAAAAAGCACTACTTCGAATAAATGCAACTTCCCGCACGATAATACAGCTAAGAAAAGTACCACTTTTTGAGCAACTGTATTAAAAATATTCTTATTCTGATTCTGATTCTGAATAGAAATTCGGGGATATTGTATCTTACATTTTCTAGATACTTTAGGGTCACAGCGGTGATATTTGCAATTTGTTCCAGTAAATGTTCAATGTTCTATAATACTGTCCCGTTCCACTACTTTATTGTAAGTACTTTGATGCACCCTGTAACTTATATTTAAATGTAAGTGGATTTAACATTTGCTCTGATCTCAGTTGTCAGTGTTGTCACTTTCCACCGAGAGAACCTCGGGTCACCACACACATGGCAACACTAGTCGTCTAATTATTATGCTTAGCCTATAGGTCACAGAGAGTCGGTTATGTACAGTGCGCGCAAGGCCCACCCACGGGCGCTGAACACTGACCTTCCTTCATGGAATAGGGCGGCAGCAGGATGTACATGCTGATGTCGTTGCCCTTGTACGGCAGCTCCAGAATCTGCGCGCCCAAGTCGTCGCTCACCACTGTAATAATTAATCAATTAAATCTCCTTCCTACATATAATGCATTTAACTTACAAAAGATAAAGATTTATTATTTGTTTCAGTTTAAGTACCTAAGTACATACAAATATGCAATAATTGAACACTGCGTAAATATTTATAATAAAGTTATGCAATAAAGAGTAAGTACTTATGGTCTGTTAGATACTTACTGATTTGCTTCTCTAATAATAAGTTTCCTTTAAACAAGTCTCTTTACGGCAAAGTAAACTACGGCAAATTGGGTTGTCAACGCAGAAAAAACTTACTGAAGTGGAAAGTTCCCTTTTGTTTCATGAACGGCACGAGTGTCTGCCTAGTTTCGGAGACATAGAAAGGTTCTTTCTTGGTTCTTTCAGTGAGGAACTTGGACGCCCAAACGCCCTTAAAGTAGGCGGCGTTGGCGAGCACCAGCTTCGTGGAGTGCCCGATGCCCCCCTCGGGGATGAGCGCCTCGATGTTGTTCTTGGTGACGCGAGCGACCCAGTTATTGATGAAATCACGCGCTTCCGCCGGATTAAATTTGAAGTTCTACAAGATAACAAATTATATTAAATTATGAAGACGGAGAAAACAAACGAGATCACCGGCTACCGGCCGGGGAGCGAATGCCCCTGCGCATTTGCTATTGCTACCCAAAATTGGCATTTTTTCCATACAAGTTCTTTTTTTGGTATATATGTTTTCACAGGTAAATGAAACCTAGCTAGATCGATTTATCGCCCCCGAAACCGCCTGCATACTAAATTTCATGATAATTCAGATTATGTATACATACATACATTCATTACATCACGCCTTCATTCCCAGAGCGGGGTAGGCAGAGCTACAGAAATACCAACAACTGTAAAAAGACTTGGTGATAATTCTGTAAACACATTTTGTGTATATATATGAAATTTTCTGCGAATGAAAGTGACAAGGTCCTACAGTGTAAACACATTTATGACTTCGACTGTACTGAGTGTATGGGTACTAGACATTGATAATATATTATATTACCTATATGTACATATATGGATATTATGGATGCAAGAATTGCTCCTTTAAAGGTAACTAGCCGACCGCCCCGGCTTGCTGATACTAAATATACCTACTTACTACAGAATGTCCTTATAAACAACGTTTACAGCATTTTTGTCATTAGACAATACACACATGTTTTGTTTAGAGGTTACTCTTGAAAGAGCGACATGTATATAATTGTACACAATATAGAACTTTCTAGATTATTCCAGAAAGTTATAGAACTTTCTAGATCATTCCAGCCATTTTTAGAACTTTCTAGAACATTCCAGATCGAATACAACAGTTTTACACAATATAGAACTTTCTAGATCATTCCAGATCCAATACAACAGTTTTACACAATATAGAAATTTCTAGATTATTCCAGAAAGTTATAGAACTTTCTAGATTATTCCAGAAAGTTGTAGAACTTTCTAGATTATTCCAGAAAGTTATAGAACTTTCTAGATCATTACAGCTATTTCCAGAACTTTCTAGAACATTCCAGATCGAATACAACAGTTTTACACAATATAGAACTTTCTAGATTCTTTGAGAAAGTTTTAGAACTATTTAGAACATTCCAGACCGACTATAACACAATTTGGAGTTTTTTAGATCATTTCCGGAAGTTCTCATAAGTTAGAAAAGGACAGATATATATTTTTCCACATTTTCGCCACCCACAACCACCCACTTCCACCCACCGCGACCAAACTCCCTTACTCCCACCGGGAGACCAAGGGGTATTTACCACCCCAACGGGAAGTTGATTGGAGTTCGTGGAGATAGAGAAAACCCTGTCTTTACGTACAAACATTAGCATTTTATATATATATTTAGATTTAGATTAGCAAGATGTAGGTAGAGGAAAATATTATGATTAACGTCTAACGATGTTATTTATAGGTAGTACGTATTGACTAGCGTCTTGATTATGTATGTATAAATAATGCGTATCTAGTAGTCCGTTTTCTATTGGAAAAGTATTCATTTTTGAGTAGAGCTTTGCTAATGGTGCCTAGAACCTGACGAAAATATAATGGCATAAGAAAATATAGTTTTAAATTTCTAATATCTTAATTAGTTTAGGAGATTAAGGTTTTAATGATACTCGTAAAGAACGCTACCTTGCGGTACCTTTGGCTCTCTTGGCTAAACATAGATATGCTGACGAGAGATGACGCTGTTTGATGCAGCGTGACCAATACACGTGAAACGTTGAAACAAATTGCGTACACAGAGATTCCGTGGGTGATCCGGATATTAGCGGATAAAAAAATGGCCACAGGGTTCGTGCTTAAGAGCTCAGAGTAGCTCTTAATCTGCCTGTAATTTGGCTTTAAGAAAAAAAAATCCCTGGCTAATTTATCGCTACCATAGTCATTTCTTTATTGGAAAGTGACACTTTAGAGTAGTATTTTGACACTTGGCATGGTTCTTTAAATACAACACAAATTGAGCCCTAAATGACCGGTTGTGTGGATTTCGCTAACCTTCGGGGAGAGAAGATGGCCGAATTTTTTTTACCGGCTTTTGATTTTGATTTATTCTGTTTACTGTTATACTCTACTCCTTGACATTGGCGAAATCACTGCGGAATATCGCGGGGGACCGCCATTAATATAAAAGGAAGTAGAAGACCGGTTGGGATAACTCCGCGTCAAGTGGGAGAGGTCGGGTTTAAAGTATTTACCAAAATACTGCTGAATATACCCATAACAGGCTTAACGTAGTCATTCAGATTTTACGATATTTCTACCCCTTGGAATTCCTTTTGTACTGCTTCACAAACCAATATTTTATTGTGCAGGAACTTTAATCAGCTTTAGGTATTGTTTGTCTTTATCTTACTTCTACTAGGAAATTAAGTAAGTATTCTAAAATATAATTATTAGTACTTAGTATTATTGCTCGTGTGGTTTCCTGATTAGAACAGTGCCACTCCATGTCTTCCCGTGGATGTCGTAAGAGGCGACTAAGGGAATATAAGGCTTGTAGTAATGTTAGGCGATGGGCTTGCAACCTGTCCCGAATACAATAGTAAACTTCTTGGCCTGATTATGCAAAATTTGGTTATATTAATTTTAAACAAGTCTTTTTAGAGTTGTTGGTATTTCTGTAGCTCTGCCTACCCCACTCTGGGAATGTAGGCGTGATTTGACGTATGTAGGATGTATTCAAAATAGTAAGTTGTACAGTTGTCATCAAATATATCTGTACTCTTCAGGGTGCTCAAAAATATCTGACCATGCACTCTAACGCCTTGACATAGAGTCGCATTCAGGTATTTGTGAGCACGTTGTTCACTCCGATATATCTGCTGGCGACTGTACAAAGCTCACCTCTACCATCAAAAACGTTTACGGTACACTATTTATTGCATTTATTTTTACTTCGACGACTGGGGTATAGAAAGGTTGATCTTGCCGTAAGTCAGGTGTCATGTATACCCACCAGTTTCTCGAGCTCCTCGCCCATCACGTCCTGCAGGCAACGGCGCACAGGGACCTCGTCGTCCACGAACAGCCCGTTGGCATTCGTGAACTCGTAGCTGTCGCTGTTGTTGTTGGTCAGCCGCAACCGCTGGTCGACCTTGTATGCCGCCATCAGGTTGACCTTGTCCTACAACGGCAACAATAGTACATTTGGCTCTGCTGGGCAGTGATTCACGTAAACATCCCTGTGACGACATGGTGAGCAGATTGTTAACCGGTGAACTTAAGCCATCCCGCGTGTTCGTAGGTAAAGAACGAAGAGTTAGGTAGGTACGCATCGGCTTTGGTTACATGTGTCATTAAAACAGCTATAGGTAATTAACAATTTTTTGACATACTGCTCATACTTAAGATGTATGTAAATCAGCGGACGATATGATACGATTTTTTTTCGTCAATACGAGTATAGACCACCAAATTATCAGGAATATCATCCCTCAAGTACGCATACGTACAAGCAGGGCCACTTGAGCTCACCGGTTAAACATTAGGTATATGAGTTAGTTCTCACCAGAATTGGCGATATCTGCAAGGACTCCTTGAGCGACTGCTCCGTCTGTCCTCCGGCGGAGAAGTACGCCAGGAGCAGCGAGTGATACACCGAAAACGGCGAGAAGAAAATGTTCTCTTCAGGCAGTGCCTCATTTATAGAGTTAAACAAATTCAAGGTGAACTCCAACTGCCCCCTATAAAGGGCAATCCGAGCTTCTGGGTCGAGCTTCTTTGTTGTATCGTCATTGTAAAAACACTGGCTGGTCACCGTTGATGAAACAAGGAAGCCTAGGACCACTATTTTTAACATCTTGACCCTGAAACAAATGAAATGAGATGGATATGTTATTTTGCTTACAATAACAATGAAAAAGGACGGATGTTGAGCAAGGGCATTTTGTGGTCGTTAACAGACAGATTAAGATGACACTTCACTGACTGATGACTACTCAGTGTAGGGTTCCGAAGCCGTCAAGTACTACAAACATAAAAATCGACAAGTAATAACAAAATTTCAATTTGAAGTAATTTGGTGCCATCTTAGATGATTTTAGTAGGTATAAACAATTTAATCGCTTGTATCTCAAGAACCAATGATGTCTACTTACTCGCGATAATTTTCCTTTTAAATTCGTTATATGCGCTTTCATGTAATATTTTTTTTCCATTTTTTAGTATTTGTAGTTTTGGCTGTAGGCGGGGGGGCGGGGGGTATTTTTTGTTACTCTAACAAACATTTGCGCTTTAAAGCTTAATATTTCATAAACGGATCCCTTCATCGAAAAATTGTTTTAACAAAACCACAATATTTTTGAAAGACATAAAATGACAATGACACCCCACTCTATGGGGTAGACGAGAAAAAAGTACATACCCACGTTTCGGGTAGCGGGAGCTACCCTAAAAAAATGTTTTTAGGGTACATATTACCGACGCGACGTGTAAAAGAGCCCTAATGTGGCCAATTTCTTAAATAAACATTTTGATTTTTTTACGACGCTTCGCCACTGATTAGCGCTTGGTAAAAACTAATCGCGACCTATTTCGATGTATGGAGACAACAGTTTTTCAAAAACAAAGTGTAGTTTGCCACTCAATAAAATTTTACATTCTTATAAGTTTGTACGGAAACCACAGTGCGCGAGTCAGACTCGCATTTGACAGGTTTTTTTGACTTTATTGGTAACAAACAAAATCACCAATCATCATCATCATCATCATCATCAGCCTATGTTAGTCCACTGCTGGACGTAGGCCTCTCCCATTGCACGCCACCTAGCACGATCTGCGGCCACTCTCATCCAGCTTCTGCCAGCCACCTTACGAAGATCGTCGCTCCACCTAGTCTGAGGGCGTCCTACACTGCGTTTGCCGATCCGCGGTCTCCACTCAAGAACACGATAGCTCCAGCGGTTATCCGTTCTGCGGCACACGTGGCCGGCCCACTGCCACTTTAAACTGCTAATTCGATGGGCTACGTCGATAACCTTAGTTCTCTGTCGGATCACCTCATTCCGGATCCGATCCTTCAGAGAAACTCCCAACATAGCCCTCTCCATAGCTCGCTGAGCGACTTTCAATTTGTGGACCAGCCCCACCGTGAGTGTCCAGGTTTCGGCTCCGTATGTCATAACAGGTAGGACGCACTGATTGAAGACTTTTGTCTTTAGACTCTGTGGAATAAACGACGTGAAAACTCGACGTAATTTCCCATACGCTGCCCAACCCAGCTGTATTCTTCTGTTGGCCTCTTTCTCGAAGTTGTTTTTACCCAACTGCAGAGTTTGCCCAAGGTAAACATATTCTTTAACAACTTCGAGTGTATCGCCTTGCACTGCAATCGGTCCCGGTGTGACATGTTCATTGAGCATAATTTTGGTTTTATCCAAGTTCATCCGGAGACCGATGCGTTGAGAAGAATCAGCTAGATCGTTCAGCATATGTTGTAGATCCTGCAACGTTTCGGTCATAATAACGATGTCGTCTGCAAATCGCAAGTGTGAGATGTAGTCGCCGTTTATGTTGATGCCACGCCCTTTCCAGATCAGCGTCCCGAACATATCCTCCAATGCATTTGTGAACAATTTAGGGGAAATCACATCCCCTTGTTTCACACCTCGATGCAGGTTGATGGGTCTAGTCCACTGGTTCTGTACTTGGACGGCCATAGTTGCGGCGTTATATAGACATCTCAACACTTGGATGTATCGCCAGTCCACTTGGCAACGTTGCATGGATTCCAGAACTGACCAGGTTTCGATAGAGTCAAAAGCCTTCTCATAGTCCACAAATGCTATGCACAGGGGTTGATTATACTCTTCAGTCTTCTGTATAATCTGCCGCACTGTATGAATGTGGTCTATGGTGCCATATCCTCCTCGAAACCCGGCCTGCTCAGGGGGTTGAAATTCGTCGAGTCTTCGTGCAAGGCGGTTCGTGATGACTCTTGAAAACAGTTTGTAGACGTGGCTTAAGAGTGAAATGGGTCGGTAGTTCTTCAGCAGGGTTTTGTTACCCTTTTTAAAGAACAACACCACAATACTCTTACTCCACGCCTCTGGAGTTCTTCCATCGAAGAGAACGGTGTTGAAGATGTTCTGGAGCTCCTTCAATACAGGTGTGCCTCCTGCTTTTAGAAGCTCAGTTGTTACACCGTCCTCCCCGGGAGCTTTTCCATTTTTAAGCTGTTTAAGAGCCATCTCGATTTCGTGTAGGCTAATCTCTGGCAAGTCCTCAGTAAAGTGACGGATTAATGGGGCTCTAGAGTCCTCATTTTTCGGATCAGGTGGAGATGCGTACGATGCGTATAAATGGCTGTAGAAATCCTCAACTTCCGAAAGAACCCGCGGCTTAGAAGCGACGATTTCTCCGCTGTTTGTGGTCAGCTTCGTCAGATGGCTTCTCCCAAGAGACTGAACAAAAACTTTCAATCACCAATAGTATCTATTTATTATAATAATATAATTAAAAGCTATAATTGTTTTTAAAACTACTGAAAATACTTTTTCATCACACTTGCTCGGAAAGGGTGTTAGTTGTAGGCGTATAGAGCAGTTATAGCCAATTTACCTCTCACGGGAGTTATGGTTTTTTATAACTCACGTGGGAGTTATGAGTTTAGTTTTGAAATATAGAACCGACTCGTACCTACGTTATTTTAGACTAATGACTAGGCTACAAACCAATTTTACTGTATATAAAAGTTATACGTTGCATTAAACTGTATTATATTTATATTTTACTGTTATTTCAGAGACATTCGCAATTATTTTATTCAATTTCATTTTGAAAAACGAAACAATCTGGAACTATGCCGAGTTTGAAAACTAATGCAATTCTTAGCATTATTCTGTGGAAGAGCATACTTGTTGTTTTTAGATATGGTTTTTTATTTGTAGTACCGGCGTCGTAACCCTACGCGTAGCGCGGTCCCACAGGCCCTCGCCCGGTTGTTTTACTTTAAGGAGCGGTAATTAGGTCTCGTGTGGTGGGCTCTTATAGTCCAGCACCAGTTACAGCAAGCAGGACTTTAATGGATTTCTAATATTGCGTGCAAATAACACGTAAGTGCTACTCACACTTGATCGGTTTAGAGAATATTTTTATTACCTTTGTTTCTGAGGAAGCAACTTTTGAAAGATCTTTGAGTTCAGTTTATAAACTTTGTGAACATGCTCCGTGATGACGAATCGACGTCACGTTTTGGATAGCAAACTTTATTTTCAAGTCCAACTTTAGTTCAGCCGCACCTGAGCGCAGAGGCAAAATAGTTACATTAGTTACGTTTTATTTATATAATTCACAAATTAAATTCTATCGGATTCTGAATGAATTTACCATAGATAATCGATTCGCAGTCGTTAACCGTGCATCATTAATTTATTTTACCCAGTTAACCGTGTAGATATTATTATAAATATTATGATATAGCACGTAAACAAAAAAAAAAGAAAGGCAACGGATGTAATTTAACATGAACTCGACCCAGATACGAGCACCACCGCTCATATTTCGATGTCCTGTCCGGTCGTGTGCAACAATGACTAATGAATGACACACGAGTGTCGAAACCGAAGTAACAAAGCGTCGGGTTATTGCTTTTCTCCTCGCTTTCTCCGTGTGCGCGGGCGGCGACCGCGCCGTGCGACCGCCGCGACCGCCGCGACCGACTCTTAGCACACTCAGTGCCGCTGACACGCCTCGCTTCGAAAAATTACGCATGATTCTTAGTAAATGGCAGTGAACGTGTAATCGAGCGATCATCACGCGTCCTCCTACTCTGAATCGCCTCTAAGTAACTTTCGATTCGGCTCTGCGCCGACCGTACCGTCTGCAGCCTTTTTTCACATTGTTTTAGCCTCAATCGCATCTTTATTATAATGATATTGTTTACGTTACAGTGGCTCTTATTCGTTAGACAGTGAGACCTACTATTAAAGTCAAAAATACGATAGCAGTCTGTGTTAATCCAATTTAATAATTATGTAAACTAACAATATATAATTTTATCAAATCAATTTCTAACACAACCTTTCACCAAGAGGAACTTTATTGTGTTTTCAGGAATCTTTTAACCAATGTACCTACCTATTTGTTTAATTCACATATTTAAATTTGATTTGAAAAATCTTAGTCAAAAAGTGAGGTAAGTACATATTTGTTCAGAAAAAGACATGTGTAAATGCATTAATTAGGTACTTATGTTATGGTTATGCATGAATTACCTACTCAATTCATTCATTTAATATATTATAACTCATTTTGAATTAGCTCTAAGACTTTTCATTATTTAGGTAATCACTAATCATTCTACGGTCGAGTGACCCCGCTTGTTTACATTATTCTTAAGTTAGATTCACAAAAGCTATATGTATAATACAGTATTGAGGAGGGCTAAAACAACTGAAATAAGGTAAGGTTAAGTACTATACTCCCAACGTTTTAAGAAGCCGGATTTGACAGCGGTCAGATCAAAACTCAGTAGAAAACATAACCTCAAACACAGTTTATACTGCGTTGACAGCTAGCAAATCGTGCTTTAGAACGATGGGTGAATACGCAGGTTACTCTTCCGGCCAAAAGAAAAGGCAGTACAATAGTAACAAGTCCATGCGTATGTACCTACTGCCTTTTTGCTTTGTTCAGATTAAGTAAAAGTTATCGAATAGTGCATTGCATGTTGATTGATTAAAATACTGCATGTTGATTGATTAATTTAATACAATGTTTAAGGTATCTTTCAGTTGTTTTAAAAACTAAGATAATTTTCAGAATTAAGTATAGTGTCGTGTAGTTTTATGTGTCAAGCTGGAGAGATCTAGATAATTATACTAGATGTAAGTAGGCATTGAAAGAAGTATGTGTGTGTGTATGTGACGATATAAAATATTTGCTTTACCTTACTATTTTTTATAATTTGACTATAAAGTTGCATAGGTATATTTAAATAATTATAAAAAATACTTACAGGTCAAAACCAACACTCGGTGGCGAGCTCTATTGGCAAAGTGGCATGTCCCTGTGAGCGCAATCAAACACTATTGAGCATTTGCGACATTTGACTCGGTGACTCGTTTAGTAATATTAACATTTATTTCAATGGAAATTGCACAACTATGGTGCAATTGATGGTTTTTATTCGTACTCTTTACATGGATCACACATATTATATAGGCGAAAGTTTGTATATGTGTGTGTTTGTTACTTCTTCATGCTGAAACGGCTGGCCTAATATTCATAAAATTTTGTATTGAGTTAGCTGACACCCTGGATTAACATATAGGCTACTTTTCATCCCGAAATAATGTTGTGTTCCCGTGGGATGAGCAAGGAATTTATGGCTGGACCAATTTTGATAAAAAATTGTATGACACCCTGGGTTAACATATAGGCCACTTTGTATCCTGAAAAAATGTAGTTTTTCCGAGGGATGAACATGAAATGAACAGAGTATTTTAATAAAAAAATGTAAAATTATTGTAATGAACGTGTATTTTATTTTCTATTTATTGTTAAACCTAAATCTCACACAAATAAAACCCTCCAATGGGCAAATATTTAAAAAACACCGAGGCTTGCACTTTTTCTAAGTAAAAGTCAAGATGTACATTTATGTACAAAGCCCAAAAAATAAAAAAAACTCACATACAAACTTTCACCCCGTCTTTGACCCTGTTAGAGGCTGGTTTTAAAAACTTGATTTTTATTTAAAACGATATTGATGCAGAGTTTCATAATATGTAACGTCAAAAATGAGCAAACTCCCGTACAATTTTCCACGGTTTTAACTTTAAAAATACCGTACTTGCTTAATGACTTTACCTACTCCCCATCGCACCATCGTAGGGGCAGGTCTCCAAACTATTACAATTATTCTTAACAGTAAGTTAAATACCAACTACCATACTTACAACTTCAAAAATGACCAATCTCCCATATCTCTATTTACCCCCTTTTCCCACCCTAGGGGTTTCCTCGATCAGCGAAAGTATGTAAAACGTGTCTCATTATTTGCATTTCTACCAAGTTTCAAGTAAATTTGATCATAAAAATATTTTATCTAAACAAACATTGAAACTCCCTTTCATCCCTCTAGGGGTTGAATTTTAGTAATCGCAGAAATATGTGTCTCAGTGTTTGCTTTAAAGAACATTTCTACCAAGTTTCAAGTATTTTGACCATAAAAGTACTTTTTCCTATACAAACTTTGCAAACCCCATTTCATCCCTCTAAGGGTAGAGTTTAAGTCATCTCTGAAATACGTGTCTCATTATTTGCATTAAAGAGCTTTTCTACCAAGTTTCAAGTAAAATGGACTATAAAAATATTATTCCCGTACACACTTTGCAACCCTTTCAACCCCTTAAGTATGGAATTTCGAAAAATCCCTTTCCTTCCCTACGATGCCCTCTATTGCAAAATCAACTTCCTTTTATTTTTATTCAATCGAATATAAAAATACCCGACATCAAAAAAGGAGGTTATTAATTCGACTATATGTTTTTTTTTTTGTGTTTGTTACGCGATTACTCCGTCAGTTGTGGATATATTTAAAAATAAAATGTTTGTTTGATAGGGTGTACTACCGAGGTGGTCCATTGGCATTAAGTTGGTATGTGATAAGGATCCGTAAGGAATTGAGATAACTATACGAATAAACATACATGGACGACATAACAGTATTATTATGATGATCAAAAAGGTATAAAATAAAATAATTGTTACATAAAACTAATAAAACCGTCTTCAATAAACAGGAAATAACTTCTATTCAAATGATAGGTCCGACTATATTTTTAACCAAAAGCGGAATTAGTTATGTCAATTAAACTAATGATATGGTATTTAAAGGTTGTTTATTATTTTCTGGACGAAGAATCACGCCTGCCCATTACCACGGTAATAGAAGACTTGGGTATTTTTGTTTCAATCAATATTTTATAAAATATAATGAACTAAAATGAGTACAATAAGTTACGACGCTGAAAGTTCAATAAACACTCTTAAATGAAAAACAAATACCGGTCGTTAAGGAGCTTTGATAACCTCAATTCATTGGAACCATTTGAAAACTTCCTATTACCCACAGTAATAGGCGCCGTTACCTTAGTAGTATGAGAGACGTTTATGTTTACTTAATTCAAGATTTTGAATATTTCGGATTCACGATCGTTAGTAAAATATTATGAGAAACTTTATCGGACTTATTAAAGCCCGCTTTAACCGAACCCATTACACTTGCGGTAATTTACCAACCAGTGTTCATATGACCGATTGCGCGCTAGTTCCGTAATTTCGCCTCATCATCACCGTACTCGCAACCTGGCACCATTACTAAACTCTCTCTCGGTTAATTACAAAACGCCACAAGTGTAGTACCAATATAATTCAATCATCGGCGCTTTGTAAGCGAGATGCAGGTTTTCATCGTCAAGCAATCAGATCGATTATAAGACCGGTTGTAATTTAATTTGTTATGGTTAGATAATATTGTTGGCAGATTGGACGATATTTTCACACCATTACTCGTACTTGTTATATTCCTGTGTAGGGCAATTCCAGGAGAGACCTACCTTTTTTTTTTAAATATCTTAAATTTGTTCCTGTGTACGCGCGATCTTCTAGTGCTACTATCTTATCTTATCTTAATATATATAAATCTCGTGTCACAATTTTTGTCCTCAATGGACTCCTAAACCACTTAACCGATTATAATAAAATTCGCACACCATGTGCAGTTCGATCCAACTTGAGAGATAGGATAGTTTAAATCTCAAATTATAGTCGCAATTTTAATTTATTGCTAATTATTTGTCTGTTATTATTTGACAGTCGCAATTATCTGTTAACTCCAAATGATTCTAACAGATGTCGATACCTTTCGACTGGGTTGAGTAAGTAATCAATAGATGGCGCTGCTATGGTAAATCTACGAACGTGTCATATAAGCTACATATAATTATATGTAATTGTCTCAGTGAATGAAAGTGGCGTGGTACTAAAGTGTAATCATATTTATGACTTCGACTGTACCACGTTCCATACATTTTAGCCCATTGCTCTTTGTACAGATTTTTTTCGTTAATTAGCACAGGTTTTGCTGAAGTGAACTTTGTTCAATAATGACCTCAAAAGTTGGAGCTTAAGTTGGATTTACGAAGATTTGTCATGATTTCTTTCTTCACTACATAGTATAAAACAAAGTCGCTTCCCGCTGTCTGTCCCTATGTATGCTTAAATCTTCAAAACTACGCAACGGATTTTGATGCGGTTTTTTTTAATAGATAGAGTGATTGAAGAGGAAGGTTTATATGTATAATACTTTAATCCAGAGCGAAGCGAGGGCGGGTCGCTAGTATTAATATACTTTTAGAATGTTTTTTGTAAGAAAAAAACGAGAGTCGGATAACTTGGTAGAGATAGATGCACCTAACAAAAATAATCTCTTCAGTTAATAAAAACAGACTAAATCTTTTAATAATTGCGCATTAGGTGAAATAAACATTTAAATCGCTAAATTATTAATTATTTGAGAGCATCTCCGCAACTTTCGCATGTACTGGCATGTTTGGTACAGCCATCATGAGACCAGCGTTCACAGACTAACTCCCCCTTTTCTTTAGTACGTTAAAGGTTTGGCCTCTGAATTTTCATAAAAGCATAATATTTTAAACACACAATATTAATAATCCGGTCTTATTGTACATCTGTAAGTATCAAATTCTGCAAAAAAGACGTGTTTCAAATAGTCCATCTAGTTTATGTATTCATGTAGTCGAGGAACTGGCAGCTTGCTCACGTGCCGTTCTAAAAGTTAATGCGGTCTCTTCGGCGCAATGTCACGCAAAGGAGGGTTATGTTTTGGATATTTTTATTTAGTCTTATTTATTATATTTTTTTTAGTTTTTAGCTAGTATTAAAGTCTTTAGTTATTTTAATTAGGCATTACTAATAATTACCCAGTATTTAAGTATTTGTTAATGTTATTATTTTGTTTTGTTTGAAATTAATTTTAAACAACTAAAAACAAATAAGAACTCAACATATAAAGGCGACACGCTAGCCTAGTTGGGAGTGACCCTGCCTCCGAAGCCAGCGGTCCTGGGT
Source organism: Acleris holmiana (assembly GCA_949316455.1). Taxonomy (NCBI): domain Eukaryota; kingdom Metazoa; phylum Arthropoda; class Insecta; order Lepidoptera; family Tortricidae; genus Acleris; species Acleris holmiana. Next base: position 14,084,436 of record OX438762.1, on the reverse strand, counting down.
TCAAATCCCGGTAAGGGCAGATATTTGTGTGATGAGCGCGAATATTTGTTCCTGAGTCTTGGTTGTTTTCTATGTATTTAAGTATTTATTTCTCTATATAAGTATGTTTATCGTTGTCTAGTACCCATAGTACAAGCCTAGAGCTTAGTTTGGGACTAGGCCAATTTGTGTGAGATTGTCCCGTGATATTTATTTATTTATTTATTTATTTATTTATATAGTAAAAATGTGCGTCTGCTCTGTTCGTCTGTCTGTAGGTACTCTGTAGCGCTTCAATGCTGAATTACCGATTATACTCGTAGCGTTTTGCAAGAACATTATATCCTCTAACACACTACTTATACTCGCAGTTCCAACCAACAGAGTAGGTACAGTAGGGTGAGAGGCGATGATCGCAGTCCGCTTACGTAGCGAGATCGCAAATGCCCGCTTCCCAGAGTCGGCGATGCGTGCGTCAAAGGAAATACCACTAGCAGATAATGCATCCGTACAATGTTGATCATAATACAGCGCGGTTTTCCTGCCCGCGGGAGAAAGTCCACCTCGTCAGCGCATTGCACAATACCCGGACCGTAAACGGTGTCAATGTTATTCTAGCTTTAAAACGGTCTACATTCGTTATAAAAATAGAATAAATAAATTATTTGACACCAAAAATAAACATAAATTCCACTCGGTAAGACCATAATGCTTTTTAGATGTAATCGTGTTGTTGTTAACTCGGCTGCAGGTACCTACTGTCAATTAAATGAGAGCTACCGTACCGTCTTCGTTACTAATGAGATAACGTGTCAAAATTAATATGGTTTTACCGATTGGAATAAAGCCAGTGTTAACTATCTGTAGTTACCAGGAGCTATTTTTGAAATTATTTTTTATTAGTACCATATAATTTAGATCAAATAAAGTTACTAAAAAACCAATTAGGTAAGTAATAAAACCTATGTATTTTTTTGTACTCGTACATATACAAAGTGATATTATGGCATTTGAAGTTACATAATTATATGCCCTTATAGTAAAAGTAACGGTAACTCCACATTTATTAATTAAGTAGGTTTTAAGTTTATAATTATCTTGAACTTTTATTATTACAATGCAATAAGGGGATAAAGTGAATTCCTATCCATGACGAAAGTTACGAATATTATGACATTTAACTTAATGTACATTCCTAATAAATTAGGAATTCTAAAGATACGAGAACACTCGTACGTATCACCTTCGGCCCCCGACGCTTCTTAGGTACACATTAAGGGAATTATGTAGTTGACCTCTTTATGGAGGTCAACAGCGGTCACAGTTCGTTTAAAAATGTTTTAAATTTACCGGCAAGTAGTGTGTCCTTTGGACAAATTTTTACAAACAACGAGGCCAAACACACGTAACGTTTGCATAATATCCTCGACAGCAACGCAGCACGCGTCACCAGAATGTTAATCGCTGGCGAGTATATAGCTATGTACTACCTACGCTACTCAGCCGCGGCAGTTCTCAGGCCTTTCTGGCGTGTTATTCTGATAGAAAAGGAATGGTCGTACCCCCACTTACAATAAATAAAATACTCCGGGGCTCTACTATACTCGGTAAAACAATATTGGTTTTGATATTTTATCGTACTGTTTTTCACTAATAAGAATAATATTTATTTCCAGAAACATAAAAGACGGCCGCCATTACTGTCTAGTAAATAAGAGCTATAGTAACGTTTACAATACTATAACATGTCAAAAGGAACGCTAATGCTAATAATGCTAATGTAATGCTACATTTCGCCGAGGCTCGGCGAGTTTAGCATGCTCGCCTTCGTTTTAGAACTTACAGGCTGTAAAATCGATCGAGGATCAAATGATACAACTTTAAGTTAACATTATTATTTAATGAATTACCTACTAATTCATTAAATACAATATTTATTAAAGATCATGTAATTTTAAATAAAATGAAAACGCTTGATTTATCTAAGGGACCTGGTCCTGATAATTTGCCGCCGATTTTTGTTCGTAGATGTGCACATGTCTTGTCTCTGCCCCTTACTTTAATATTTAACAGGTCTATTGAAACCGCTACTTTTCCATCTACGTGGAAAGATACCAAAATAGTTCCGATATTCAAAGATGGCTCAAAATCCGATATTAAAAATTACAGACCGATTTCAATTATATCCGTTATCCCGAAGATTTTTGAGTCATTAGTGTACCCATATCTATATTCCCATTTTGCCCAACAGTTAACAGACAAACAGCATGGATTTATACAGTCTAGGTCCGCCAGCTCTAATTTGGGTGCCTTTGTCGAGAGGCTAACAGAACATTTAGATAAGCGTGTGCAAGTAGATGCTGTGTACACCGATTTCAGCAAAGCGTTCGATACAGTCGACCATGGCATTTTACTTAGTAAATTATCGGAATGTGGAGTTGGTGGGTCGTTATTGTCCTGGTTCAAGTCTTATCTAACTAACCGAAAACTGTATGTAACCGTAAATGGGGAGCAATCTAGACACTTTTTTGCCCCGACTGGTGTTCCGCAAGGATCACATTTGGGGCCGTTGCTGTTCTTAATTTTTATTAACAATATAGTGGGTTGTTGTCAGAACTCAGATCCCTACCTTTATGCAGATGACCTCAAAATTATTAGACCTATTAAAAATGATATGGATCGCCTTCTACTACAAAATGACTTAGATAGGCTCAGTGATTGGTGTTCACAAAATAAAATGATGATGAACCCGAGTAAATGTTACCATATTTCTTTTACGCGCAATAAAAATAAATTAATCACTAAATATACTATAGGATGTAAGGTGTTACAGAAAGTGGACACAATCCGAGATTTGGGAGTAGTAATGGATATCCAACTTAACTTTAATTCCCATTTTAACTCAATCACGAAAAAAGCATCTCGAATGATGGGATTTTTGATACGGAACACTGCACAGTTTAAGCTTTCACGCACTAAGATACTTCTTTACAATACTTTGGTAAGGAGCAATTTGGAGTACTGCTCTCAAGTTTGGACACCTTATTATGAGGTCCATAAAAATCAGATTGAGAAGGTCCAGAGGCGCTTTCTGACTCACTTAGCGTTTTCGTCTCGCAATGGACACAAACTCCACTCATATCAAAGACGACTGAAATTCTTTAAATTCACCTCACTTAATAGCAGAAGAAGGGTGCTGGACCTAGGGTTTCTTTTTAAGTTAGTTAATTCTAAGGGATTGGATTGCCCAGAACTGCTAAGTAAGGTAAATATAGCCGTGCCCGCAAGATTGCCTCGTCCCGGTGTTTACAGGCTGTTCAAAGACAGATTTACTAAAACGAATTTAGGCCGTAACTCTGCTCTTGCGAGAATGTTTAAGTTGTATAACTATCTCCCGGACTCCGTGGGGGCTGATATATTCCACGACAGACTCATGGGTTACAAAAGAAAAGTCTTGGCGTATTTTAGCTCCCTGGAGACCGCGAGGTAGTCGTCATTAGATTACAGAATGAGTAATAGTACCTACAAATTAGATGTACAAGTATTTATTTTGTGTAACTCCACCTTCAGTTTTTAGAATTAGTATTAATTAAATTTTAAGACCTTGTAAGTGTAATATAATCTCACTGTAGTTACACTTTTTTGATATGTGGTTAGAAAAAAAAAAAAAAAAAAAAAAACGAAGTTTTAAACTTCTGCTTTCTTAGTAATTTTATTTTTATTTTTATTAATGCATGTCGTAGTTCGATTACTGGCGTAAGATGTGGTTTCTTATAATTGGGTAAGCATCAACCTAGATTCTAAACCTGATATAAGCTTAAGTAAGATGTATTATCTGTTGGAAATCCTCAATAAATAAATAAATAAATAATAACAGAACCTAAGTTATTGCAGATGCTAGCCCAGTCGGTTCAGGCGCCGACGTGGTCTAAGCTTTGTTGAGCTCGACTCAGGTGAAGCACACGAGAATAGTCTTTCAGACGGCGAAAACTGTTGCAGGGCCGTTTTCTAAAAAATGTTTTTAGTAAAGTGGTGTAACGAAATGTTGTATGACTAACTTTCGTCACACAAAGGATGCGATCGTGATCATGTTTTCATGAAGCCTTAAACAATAACTATATTTTTTATAGAAAACCACCATCATCAAACAGAAAAGGATTTTGAGGTGTTTTTTGGCAAGAACTGGTTTGAGCCCATAAACCCGAACCCCCTTACTTATGACCAAGGATCGTTAACTGCGAGCGAAATCCATTGAAGTACTAGGGTTGCTACCCAGTCAAGTCAAGTCAAAGGCAAAAATTATTTATTGAGTAGGCTTAGAAACAAGCACTTTCGAATCGTCAGTTATGCTACTTATTCATATGTATGGAGGAATGTGTTTATTTATCATTAATATCATTATATTATACTTATCAGTGTCTAGGTCACCTAGACACTAATAAGTAATAAGTGCTATCTATGACATTAAACTAAAACTTCTTGGAATTGATAAATATATTGTCAATAGATAAATTTACGAACTAGTAGGTATGTTCTTGTCATGATTGTCAATGTGACTCCGTCAAGTACTGGTTGTGTTTGCTTATTATTGCATTTTCAAATAGTTTTGTAACAATAATTAATTTAAAGTAACAATGGAGCTACTGCTTGAAGAGCATAGGTTTTTAAAAAAGAAGATATATCGGTTTTGTGTACATATTGTAACAAAAAACTAAAACCAATAAAATTTATTTTAGAAAGTCACATTAAAAGCAAGAACCATGTAAAAAAAGAAACAAATTGTTCAATCTATCTGGATAGCTTCGTTAAGTTATACGACTGTTTGAAAATCGACGACAACAAAATTTTCTGCCAAACTTGTAACAAAGATTATGTACCCAACAAAATATAACATTGAGAGACACGTTAACTCAGATCGGCACAAAAGCCCAAAATAATAAATATTTGAAAAAGATTTACTAGAAATGATGATTGCGTGTAACATACCATGGAGTCAGCTTAAAAACATCAAATTCAAAGTATTTCTAGAAAATTGTAGCAAAGGTAAATATGGTGACAATGTACATATAACAAGTGAAAGTCATTTAAGGCAGACTGTCCTGCCAATAGTTTATGAAAACAAGAAGCAAATGATACGGGAAGAATTGCTAAATAAATACATTTATGTAACTGTTGATGAAACTACGGATAATAATGGGAAAAAGATTGCAAATGTGTTAGTTGGAGAATTTAACAACCAAAATACCAAGCCGTACCTCATGAAAACTACTGTCTTGGATAAAACCAATTACATTTCCGTTAGCACCGCAATCACCGAAACATTAAAGAACCTTTGGGGAAACATGTATGATCGGAACTTAAGTAAGTTTCTAATCTTGATAACGGATGCCGGATCTTGTATGGTGAAAGCCGGCAAAAATTTAATCAATATATACCCTAATTTAACTCATTTGGCCCATGGGTTACATAGAGTTGCTGAGAAGATACGGTGTCTGTACCCTAATGTTAATACGCTTATAAATTCCGTCAAAAAAGTATTCAACAAAACTCCTTCAAGAAAAGAGAGTTTAAGAAATAAATATCCAACTGTTCCACTTCCTCCCACACCTGTCATTACAAGATGGGGAACCTGGTTGCAAGCGGTTAATTACTATGCGAAGTATTTTGAACAAATAAAACAGATTATAAATGAATTTGATCCAAAAAGTGCAGCATCTATTAGAGAAGCAAAAAAAAATATGAGTACTACAAACATACAACAGGAGATAAATTTCATCGCTGAGAATTACACGTTTTTAGCAGCATACATAGACAAACTTCAAAATCCGAATTTAAGTCTTGATGAAGCCTTAACCCACGTATACGAAGTTTACAACAAATTATTTGAACTGGCAAATGTTTCTACGGGTAATGCAATTTATCAAAAACTCGAAAACGTATTAGAAAAAAACCCTGGTTTGGTCACAATTAAAGCAGCACGTAATTTACTATCGGAAAAAGAAACTGATATTTCAAGTAATGTTAACAAAAAAACTCTTCAACATTTTAATCTTTTAAGGTTTTTACCTATCACATCTGTCGAAGTTGAGAGAACTTTTTCAACGTTGAAGTGGATATACAACTTGAGATGGCAAAGAATTACACCAAGTAATATAGAAAAAATATTATGTATATATATTAATAACAATTAAGCAAAATATAATGTCTATTTATTCATCAAAACTCAAAATTCGACGACTGTTTGGATGAAGTTATGGCGGTGTTTACAAAATTTCAATGCAACCTTGATCATCGAGGTAATCTAAACTATTTAGCCTGCCCTGATTTATAGACAGCAAATACGTAATGCAACTGTTAGTCATCAAAATAGGCCGCTAATCAGAAACTACTGCACATAAAAGGACTGTATTATTTAATTTAATCATTTTGTTCGTCAGAAGCGAAGTAATATTTTTCGATCTCCATAAAAACTTTAGATTTGTGGGATTACAAGCAATTAAGTCTTTTTTTTTCAGGTAACTGCAAGGCTGATTGTATTATTTGTGTTGTTTCGCCATCGTATTTGCGAAAATTATTACTCACTGTCCCAAGTGAATATTTGGAGAGTTTTGGATAAAAATTGTAAATACAATACATAAATTTACCATTTAACTGTAATAATAACATTACACTGAGATTCAGATTCTGTTCAGTTATATTTATTTGTATTATTTTAGTACATAATATTTTAGTTCATCAATTTAGAACCATCGACATCCCTAACTGGTTGTCATACGTCATTTCAATGGATTTCGCTCGCAGTTAACGATCCTTGCTTATGACATACTTTGTCCTTAGTGTGCAATTATGACATTTGCATCTGACAGAAAGTGACAAAGCTTGGCGTAAGCTACCCCTCCATTATTCGACGTTTATAAGTAAGGGGATTATAGTGGGGATTTTTAGTTGTGTTCGAGAATTAAGCGGTAGTCCCAGTAAAAAAACACTAGTGATTTTACATCACTGTGTAGAATGAGCAGGACAGTCACTGTAGATGACGAGTCTCGTCAAAGGCAATAAATTACTGGAATTCAAGCGTTCTTGGTAGCCGTAAACTAGGGTTAGTTAGGAACGGTGTCCACAACAACCACTGAAATGAAAACAGAACTCTACGCTGTTTCAGCCCTTTACTCCAGAATGTCTTCAATTTTAATTTAATTTTAATTTTCAATGCACTACGCCCCTGGTGTGGCTCCTCCTACATAAAACTCAAAATTCTTCTTTAACATACAGGATGGTTTATGTCCAATTGTTTCGCCCTTCAGGCAATCCGTTTTTGGAATGCGCTCCCTCTTTAAATAGGACAGGCGTCCAGCAAGTTCTTGTTTAACGTACGCTTCGCCAACATCTCCAGCAAGAACTTAAGTAAAGTGGCATCATCTTCATCACACACTGTTTTCATCGTATGTATTTAAGTAACTATTATTTATGTATTAACAAATATATATTTAAGAATATACATATATTATTTATGTAACATATATTTAAAAGTTACGTTCAATACCTATTTTGTTTAAAAAAAACAAGTTTTCAACACTGTTTAGTTCTCTAATTCCACCGGTTACTCTCCGTTAAACAAGTGGTTGACTGGTAGAGAAGCCTTTAAGCGTTAAGTCCGCCATTTGTACAGTCAAGGTCATAAATATGTATACACTTTAGTACCTTGTCTATTTAACGTCATGCTTAAACTGCCATATGAAATTGCCACACCGATTAAAGTGACAAGGTACTAAAGTGTATACATATTTATAACCTTAACTGTACTTCTTAAATTTATTTGTATTGTGCAAAGAAGATTACATAAATAAATGAAAAATCTTACAAGGTCTTTAAACGCGAACTGTTTTTATTTAGGTACGAGTAGGATATGTTATTCTTAATGGAAAACAAAATTGTGATTCCTTCCAGTCCAGTTTCTAAAATGGTTAACTCATTGAGCCCACCCTGGGGTGGAGGATGTGAAATGTCAGCTGCGTTCCGAATTTTGGTAAAAAACGATAAAGACTTGTGAGACAGCATATAAGAGCTTGTAAAGCTTGCGCTCTGGTTGCAGCGCAGCTGATCTAGGGCGCAGACGGAAACTTCTAGATCAACCGTGGATAGATGGATCTATCAATGTCACTACCTACATCCATACTAATATTATAAATGTGAAAGTAACTTTGTCTGTTTGTTCCGCTTTCACGGTTAAACCGCTTTTTACGCGGACGGAGTCGCGGGCAACAGCTAGTACACGATAGGTAAGATTACATAGTACTAGTTTAAGTACTTAACGATTAAATAGTTCTATGTGGACGTCATAGGCAAAAGCTGGTGTAGAATATATGTAGAGTACACGGGGATTCGTTGTTTCGTACCTGTAAGGCTAGACAAGTTGCATTCGACAATCGTTAGCGATTATGTTTCGATAATGTTATGTTGTATGGAATTGACGTAAGCCACCGAGAGATTCACGTGGTACTAACGTCAATTCCATATATTTTTCAATCGAAATATTATCGCTAACGATTGTCGAATGCCACTTGTCTAACCCCACTGGCTAGCTGAGCGGTGGCCGGAGCGCGGGATGCCGAAACCACAGTAAACATATCGATGGTCTAGGAGACACGTGTGCTAGGGGCATCGTTGGTCTAGAAAAAAAAATGGTCTAAGTGCAGAGCTCTGCACTTACCTAATACATTTGTCTTCTAGACCACCGAAGTATGCTATTAGTCAGTTTCATAAAAAAACCGATTTAAGTATTTTGTTTTACGTAATAAAATTAAATGTTTTGAAAAAAAATAAACCGCCTTAAAAACCCGAAAAATAACTTCTTTTTAAATGGTCACAGGTCAATCAAACTGAAGTCGGCTTTTGGCCAAAAAAATGTGGGACACCGACTTCAGTTTGAATGACCTATGACCATTTGAAAAGAAGTAAAATTTTTGGTTTTTGAAGGCGGGTTATTGGTTTAAAAAACATTTAATTTATTTTATACTTTTTAGTGATGATACTGAACTGAACTCCCACTTCGCAATGAATAAGAACCACAGGATATTTCTCGGTCGCCGCAAGCAACGCCGCAGGAAAGTCATAGTGCATGTTTCATTATATTTAAATAATTCAAATGTGCTTCGTCATAGTCGCTCAACTATCTAAATCGAGATATGAAATAGGAGTTCCGGTGGCCATCAGTGGTCCTCACCATCAGTTTCACATCACCAAATGAGACTTTCTTCATGCAAATGATAGACTTTTTACTGAAAATACCAAAATTGCAATGCCTAAGATATTTTAGGAGTTCTCTCAATTCCTCACAGATACCAACTTGGTGGCATGGGACCACCTCGGAAGTACACCCCATAAACCAAAAAATAATAATTCAAAATCAATTCACAAATAACGGAGTAATCGAGTAACAAAGACACAAAAAAATCATACAGTCGAATTGTAAACCTCCTTTTTTGAAGTCGGTTAAAGAGTGACCACTCAACGGCACCCCGTCTGACTGCGTTAAAAACTATGTCGAGAAATCTTTTTGCAGGCAGCGGCGCGAGTTAAGTTTCTTTTAACTGCTGTAGTTTTCAATCCATGAAATCGCACTCTACTACTTAAATTTGCGTGCAATGGCACAACCGTGCCACGTTAATTTGAGCGGCGCAGTAGGGCGAACCTTCGTGAATTAATATCGCTATTCTAATTACTTAGGTATTAGACTTACGACCAGCTTAGACACGCCTCTAATGAAAAGTCCATAAGTGCTCTTACTCGGCCATTCACCTCTACGGAGTGGCATTGCCGACGTGATACTAGTTTTTTAAAGCGACTGAACTATCGCTGCTGCCGCCGAACTGATGTTAGAGATGACATTAACTTGACATTTAAAATTCTTGGTACGTAAACCTACATACTCTCGGTGGGTCGCCTCGATTCAGCACAAAAACCGGGCAAGTGCATGTTAGACCATTCTCAGTATAGGGTGCCAAAGCCGTTAAGTACTACTAACATAAAAATCAACAAGTAATAACTAATATTCCATTTAAAGTCATTTGGTGCCATCTTATATGATTTTAGTAGGTATAAATAAACACTTTAATCGCCTTTATCTCAAGGACCAATGATGAATCTACTTAGTCGTGATAGTTTTCCTTTTACATTTGTTATATGCAGTTTCATTTAAGTTTTTTTCTGATTTTTAGTATTTGTAGTTTTTGCTGTAGGGGGGGCGCTTGACTCTAACAGCGCTTTATAGCTCAATATTTCAAAAACGGATCCCTTAATCGAAAACATGTTTTCACAAACCCGTAACATAATATTAAACATCCAACGATACCCCACATTAGGGGGTAGACGAGATAATACATCCCCACGTTACGTGTAGGTACACTAAAATAATTGTTTTTCAAAATTTTATATTAACACTTTGTTGGCGTAAGTAATTAGATTCGATTTTAGGGTAACCATAGTCAAACTAGGAACCCTTTTGGTTTCGCCATGTCCGTCCGTCCGTCCATCCATCCGCAGCCTAGCGCAGAGTTTCTTAGTAATAGAAAACTGTAATTTGGCATGAATATACATATTAGTCACGCCAACAAAGTGGTTCAATAAAATAAAAATAAAAAAAATCAGTGTACCTCCCCTACACGTAACGTGGGGAGGCCGAGCTTTATACGAGTCCAGCAACCACCCTTCCCGGCTTGTGTACTGCTTTTCTCCACCATTGCGAGAAAATACAGCAATTTCGCTCAAATTATATATTTAGCTCAGTACAAAAACTACCATAAAATAATAAATGTTTTAAAAAACAAAAAACCGCCTTCAATAACTCAAAAATAACTTCTTTTTAAATGGTAATAAGGCGCTAAATCTGGTGGTGAACTGATAAGTCTGGTTAAAAATACTAAGGCTAACGATGTAACGAATTGCCTTAGATTTCATTGTAAAACCTTTTCGAAGGTAGTATGTTAATTCTCAGCAAGTTTGTTGCGAAGCCAGACTATCTCGGCTCTATTTACCGGTGGAGAAAGAAGTAAAAAGTTTATGCGCAAGTTCCACAGGCATTGTTCTCTTAAAGACAATCGTATTATGAAAATCAGACAAATAACGCTTTCAATGTACGCAAAAGACACCAGTTTTAAACAAACAATGCCATTATGCTCTTTTCTTTTTTTCTTTTATTTTTGTTACTTTTTATTTTTTGTCTGCGTGTTTTTGTTGTGAATAAATGATTTACTTACTTACTTACTTACTTACATTAAACACAATATAAAAGAGCTACCCACACCGACTCAGAAAATAAGCTTAAAATTTTCGTGACAGTCGCGTCGCCTCATGTCATTTCTTCAATCAAGCCACAATCATAAGAACCTTGATCATGCGCCCTTGCATAAACTTATTCATACGACTAACCAATTATTAACTGGCGAGTTGAAGTCGTCTAGTCAGAGCGCAGAAGGGTCATACACAGAGTACCGTCTTTCCTGTGGACACGCCGGAAGTTAACGTTTTTAAGGCCTAATTTTCTGGCAAAGCACATTCCCGCATAAACGGCGTCAGGACTGCTTTAGACCTATCATATAAAAACAAAACTTATATGCACACAAGTTATTTAACTATTGACTACAGGAGAGACAACTTTTGTTTTTAAGAGTGTGTATGACCCAGAATTGCGGGCCAAATCGTTAACAGGTTAAATTGCGGGCCAAATCGTTAACAGGTTAGTAATGACAGTTAATCTTTATTTTTACAAGAGTTTTATAAACATTCAATATATGTATGATCGGGTCAAATCTTGCACGGAAGATTTGAACCACCTTACGGGGACCGATTGACCTGAAATTTGGTAACTCTCGATGACAAAACAATAATATGCTATCATCGAGCTGGTCTGATGATGGAGTCGGAACCGCGTCGGGACACATTAGGTTGGTCTTGATAAGCAACAACTTTGCAAAAAAAATGTAGTCGGCAAAAAATGCTTGTCCCAACAAGGAAGTTCTTCTACAGTCTTTATTTTCTGCTTATGCAGGCAGCACAAGATTGCAAAATTATGTCAAATTTCCGTTGTAAAAACAGTTCTGGCGCTCGACGGCCGCTCCCGCGGACGCTCGCTGCACTCTGATTTGGACGCAATTCCACCTAACACTCCTCATAGCTACGCACGTCGTCATGCCTAACCATCCTGGGTAAGCAAATAGTCTCACAAGCTCAAATTGCACGGATTATGTGCAATAATACATTTGACCGTAATATTTCTCTATATTAAAAGTATGCTACGAGTAATCATTCATTTGGAGAAACTTTTCTTGACTACTTATTCTTTGCTAAAATAACCGATTAAATGTCTCGATTAAAGGTGCTCAAGTCATATTTTGCAAAGTAATGGATTGGAGGCTGTGATGGTGGAAGAAAAACAATGACGTAAAAATCTTCATCTTAACTAGATAATATCGGAAAAGGAGCACAGCCGGCATTAAAGTTTAGTTTGCTCGGTACATACGGTTAACAATTCGCAAACGCATAACAATAGTAAGTACAGCAGTAGTTCGTTTTTGTCTTGCTTTCTCAATTACTTCTAAAGATGACTGAAGAAGCAAAATAAATACAAAATTCTCCGATCAAAATCACTATCATTCGTTTATTCACTACTAGTAGACAACGATGATACACAGATACTTTACTAATATAGATAACAAAAAGTATACATTGACATGAAATATTGAAGAACTCGTGCAAGGACCAATACTTATTTCTTCTCTTTACATAAATATTTACACATTCTGGGAATCGAACCCACGACCGCCGGCTGCGGCCGAAGGGCCACTATCAACTGACAACGTCGAAGTATGAGATAAATCCAAGAGTCGTCAATAGTGACTTGGCTGTTTCGGAGCAATATAAATATTTTCGCTTGGCAGATTCCTCGTCAGTGTTATTCTATAATAGAATAGCAATAGAAGCGAAAACATGGTTAAATCACGTTTTCATTACAATGACCTCATTCAATCCGTTTTACATTCAGTCCGACGAAGCGTTATGTTATAAACGTAATAAACGGTTTGAGAAGTATTTTAAAGTAGTTTTTAAACTTGCGTATTAATGGTGTTAGTGGCGTACAATTCGTCAAAGTAAATTAGAAAGCGTGTATGATGTTCGGCTGGCAGCGAGCGGTAACCCCGCGAAACAACAAATACCTACTGGTTGATTACCGCGGTAGCCGCCAGTTACTCAAGCGCGCCGAACTATACTGCCCAACCGGAATGTAACGAAACCGGACGACTATAACACACAATCTGCCCCATAATCATAACAACAACAACGACAAAAACCTCTACATTGAAGACAAAAGTCAATAACGTACCTAATAAAGAATGCGTATATAATAATAAATGGGTCATACACAGATTTAGGCTACCGTCTTTCCTGTGGACACACCGAAAGTTAACGTTTTTACAAATCGTCGGTGATACTCCAATACCGCGTATCTAATAAATCCATTAAGTTGCAAAATTTACCTTACTGACTTACTTGCTAAGGTGTATTTTACACCTGAAAAGAGAAAAGGACAGAGCTATATAACCGCCATAGCTCTGTCCTTTACGCTGACCGTAAACAGAACTGCAAAGCTAGCTCATGATAACCCCCCTGATCTTCTTTGTTAGTTACGCGGTATTGAAATATCACCGACGAAATACCCTCTGGGGTATTTTGATGGGGAACAGAACAATTCAAATGGTTGTTAAAATGTTTATGAGATTGCTGGCCTGTAAACTTGAAACTACTGAACAAACGTTACCAGTGCGGTTTTCGTTAAAATGTCCTAAGGTTAAAATGTTACAAAAATAGATGATAGAAGATGACCTAAGGTCCAAGCCGTAGTGGGAATAAGTATCCGGGTTGAGTTACACATGCTTTGCTTTGTAATATATTTATATCGATTCGAGTTTCCCTCGACTCTTGGGTGATCGTCGGCCGATGTTGTGAAACCATTCATATTCAGACACAGGTACCTGTCCCAGTACGAGTATTGGGACGAAAGGATGCGCGTAGCGTTCCGACCTCTGCTCAATCCGATCTGGATTCAACGTACTTTGACTTACCTAGCTGGTGTGCTTGTTCCAGGTAAACAATAGTGAAGAACTTCCTGAAGTCACCAACTGGGCTTTGACATGATTTTTGTCATGTCCAAATTTATTTTTAAACATACTTGTTAAGAAATGACTGGAGCCGTCGAGCTTTTTGCAAGGGTCCATGGTTTCCGGAATCTGAGATTGACTAGCACAAAATCGATCTTGGTGGCCACGAGGAAGGCCTTTATACAGCAGTTGCAGTTGACTTATGTCGATGATGATGATACGTACTATAGGAGCATGCCATTTCGGTTTTGTATTGATTTATAATGATTGATTTGTGTTGTCCAGTCACGGAGTTGCCAGCTGGGAGAACCAACATAATAATGTTTAAGTAATAAAATTTTATTATTCAATATTTATTTCGAGAGCTAATAATATGGCCTTTTTTGAGTTTAGGTTAAGCATGAAGTTGTCCTTTTTACCGACTTTCATATAAAAAATGTTTATGATAAAATTGTAGATTTTGGTAAGTATTTTCCGCAGACTTTGGTTTTCGTACTAATGACATTGTTCGCGACCGTTGAGCAAACGAGCCATCGGCTAACTATAGCTCAGTGTTGGGCACTCAAGAATAAAATCATTATTTGAATGAAGATTCGTAGAATAAAATCATTTCGATTTTATTCCTGTCAAAGTTATTAAAATAATTTCGTCGGGAATAATTTGTACCTACGTGGGAAAGTTTAATAAAAATAACTTATTCTTAGTCAATTACATTTATTCATGATTTCTTATTTCGAATAAAAGTATCTGAATAAGAGTACAGTAGGTAAATGTAACTTACGTAATATTTACGTACTGTACAGGTAGAAACTCTAGTACTCTGGTCTAATTTATACCCACTATGCTATCTTAATTAAATCTTGTAAATCGAACGTTATATGCTTTGGTCCTCGTATTATTTTCACTTTTCATTATCAAACCAATGACATCAAATGTATTCGACTCATACAAACAAACAAAACATATTAAACTTATATATTAATGCGAAGGGTTCATTCAGCCATGAAAGAATTCCGGGATTCACTTCATCACCATCGTATCAAAGGTACCAAAAAAAACGTCATAAAACTTACTTACACGTATGTACATTGAAAAAATGTGCCAAAACCAATATTTATTGTACTACAAAATTAATTTTATTCCAAATAACATGTTAGTTGAATAAAACGTTAGTTAGAATAATCCCATTTCCAAAATAGTTATTTCAAATTGTATTCTTCATTTAAAATAAAAGTACCATGATTTATTCACTAGTATTCCATTTCAACTGACGAGGTACAAGAACTATTCTTATTCAAATCGATTTGAATGAGAATAACTTTTCTGTTTTATTCTTATTCTTGTTCAAGTTAATTTTTGCCCAACACTGCTATAGCTAAGAAAGGAATTCTTAGTAATGTATGCTTTTATATAATGTTAAACCAAACTCAAAATAAAATCAGACACCTAGTTTCCTAGAAACTTCGTCGGGAACAAAATTACACGAAAAATAATTTAGAGATTAGGTAACTGAGTATTAGTCCGCAAAAAAAACACAAGTTAATTTTAAGCAATTATGAAACTATTTTAAGTTCATTATGTTCTAAATAATTCATTAGCACAAAAAACCAAACACGAGCATGCAAAAAAGAGCAACGACATACCTAGTGGCGCGAAACCCAACCACCGGCCACCATGACACCGCACCCGCGCTTGCCTGGTTGTTATTAGAGGTTCAAATAGTCAAATAATATTTTAAAGTGTCTCTTGCTAAAACTAGGCCAATGTTTATCTTAGTAGCGGGTTGAAAGTGATGCATGTCAACCCTAGGGCCGAAAAGTAATTTGAAAAAGAACTACGTCAATGGACCTGTGCTGAAGCAGAAACCTATAAAGCTTCTCTCTAGTAAGATTATTTAAAAAACTGGCCAAGTGCGAGTCGTACTTGCGCACCAAGGTTTCCGTACCATGAACTTTTGTTCTATGGGAGCCCCCTAAAATATTTATTTTATTTTGACTTGTTATTTTTAAAGAGAATTTACAACTTAATATTCTGTGAATATTTCAAGCGTCTACCCATTGCCGTTATGAATTTCGAGCAAAAAATGGCAAAAATATCACTTTTATTGTATGGTAGGCCTCTTAAATATTTATTTTATTTTGTTTTTAGTATGTATTGTTAAGGCGGCAACAGAAATACATCATATTTGTAAAAATCATCAACTGTCTTGCTATCGCGGTTCACGATGAGCCTGGTGACAGACAGACAGACAGACAGACAGACAGACAGACAGACAGACAGACAGACAGACAGACAGACAGACAGACAGACAGACAGACAGGCAGACAGACAGACAGACAGACAGACAGTGGAGTCTCAGTAATAGGGTCCCCTTAAAAAAAAGCTGTAAGTACTGAGCTATGCCCGAATTTAATACAGCCCTCTTTGGTAAAACTATACATAGCCTTTATGAGTGTTAATACCAAGTTTCAAAGTAGAGTATACTTGTAAAAAACTGCCTTCCAAACGCATAAATAATTCTTTTAAAACTTGTAGCCACCTACCTAATAGGTTAGTCCCACTGAAGTCTGCTTTTTTGGTGAAAATATAGTGGTCGCCGACTTCAGTTGGACTAACGTATAAAGTAGGTGCCTACAATTTGAAAAGAAGTTTTTTTTTGCGTTTTTGAAGGCGGTTTTTTGTTTTTTATAACAATTATTATATTTTATACTTTTTAGTGATCATATACGCTGTTAGGTAGTCCCGCTTACAAGTTGATATGAAACTTTAAGTTTCAAGCGCGCCGCAAGCAACAAAATATTCGTCGTCAAAATGTATCGTGTTTAATAGGTAGATGCCTTCCATTCTTTGGTTAACAATCTACTATTTCATTTCATCACTCCTGGGAAGTAATGATTTCCATAGGTACCTCATGAGCGGGCTGAAAATGGCATTTCCATCCCTAGGATGGACAGTATTTATTACCGACTTCAAAAAACGAGGTTCTTAAATCGACTAGATATGTTTTTTCTTTGTGTTTTTGTTGTGGTTACGCGATGTGGATATCTTGAAAATATTTTTTTGTTTAATAGGGTGTACTTCCGAGGTGGTCCCATTGCCACCAAATCTGGACCTCATTAGGGGATCCGTGAGGAATTGAGATAGCTCCTCAAATATTATAGGAATAAATATACGTGGACGACATAACATTATGATCACTCTGTCGGCTTTTTTGGTAAAAATATTGTGGTCGCCGACTTCAGTTGGACTAACGTATTAGGCAGGTGCCTACAATTTTAAAAGAAGTTATTTTTTGCGTTATTGAAGGTGGTTTTTTGTTTTTTAATGTCTTATTTTATTTTATACTTTTTAGTGGTCATAATACGCTGTTCCGTAGTCCCACTTACTAGTTGATACGAAACTTTAAGTTTCAAGCGCCCCGCAAGCAAAGCCGCCAGAAACTCATAGTCATATTTCAACAAGTAAATATTCTTCGTTGTAGTCGCTCAACTACCTTAATCGAGATATCTGCGGCCCTACTTTGAAATCTGTAATTCGAACTTCGGATCGTCCCGTCGCTTTTTTGCAAATTAGTTACTCATTGAGCGCAAAAGAGATAACAATACACGAAGTTCGAATTACGGATTTCAAAGTAGAGCCCCTGATCGCCATCCTTGAAATATGTACCGTAGACTTCAATGGCCATCTGTGGTCTTCATCATCAGTTCCACTTCCCCAAATCATACTCTCTGAATGCAAATACTAGATTTGTTACTAAAAATACTAAAATCGCTATATGTTTGCCTACAATATTTGAGGAGTTCCCTGAATTCCTCACTGATCCCCTCATCAGATTCAGATTTGGTGACAATGGGACCACCTCGGAAGTATGCTCTATCAAACCAAAAACAAAAATTCAAATTCGGTCCACAATTGACGGAGTTATCGATGAACATACATAAAAAATAAAAATAAAAAATACATACAATGGAACGTATCCTTCTTTGCTTGAGTCGGTTAAAAATTAAAAAGAAAAGACGGCGTTTAGTTTTTTATTTATATTATTTTCTAAGAATTGGGCAACATTTCCTTAATTTTGGATTCTTTTCTAGACTGTAAGAGAATGTCATACAGCCATTACTAGCCGTTTTTATACGACAAAAGCTAAAGAAAAACATACAGTTCGTGACAGTCACATATACAACTTTTTTGTTTAGAGTCATCTCAGTCAAAATGAAAAGTAGAGGCCTAACTCGGTGAAAGTATCAATTACACCCTTAACTATAGGCGCGCTCGCTAGCGCTGCGGCAGCCTAGAGCCATACAAAAACGCCTCCACCATACTTTGGAAACGCTTTTTAGTAACCAAAAAGGGTATCTCTCGTACGTGTAAGTAGCTATTAATAAACCATTATGTGTATGCGTTAGTCCATTTATTTACATTTGGGGAACCATTAAGCTTTTCATATTTGCTGGATTAAGAGCTACACATACTCGTATTTAACCTCAGGTAGGTACTCGTTATTCTCTTAAACAACTCGCTCTTGAACTCGCCGCACCAAATTTACCCAGCAAGTTGAAGTCGTCCCGTCAGAGCGTAATAAAATAACCACATAAGGCTTACCCGCTACACCCGTCGAGTGAGCCAGCGCGCTCACTCGATCGACCGCTCGACATGAAGCCGTTTGTAAGAGAATTACATCTCAGGCACAAATCCGAAGTATACGGCCATAATTACTGAAGAGCGAAGCCACTTCACATTCTTGCTTCAAATAAGAAATTTGGCCAAATATTGTCTATTGAAGTCCTACCACGAACGGTGATTAGCACATTCTCAGCTTTGACTTGAATCAAAATATTCGTGGAAGTTAAACGTGTGAATTGTATGATTAAATGAAGGTCGGTTTAGACCAACTTCCTTAGACCCTGTTTATTACAGTGTTTAACCGTAATTACTTAACACAGAAAACCACAAAATATTAGTTTTATTTACCTACCTACCTGAAGTTATTCATTATGGTAAAATCTAAGTCGCTTTTAATTCAAGAACCAATGAAGGCTTCTTAGTTGTGATAGCTTTCCTTTTAATTGTATGCGTTAATTTAAGATAATTTTCTGATCTTTATATTTCATTTTTAGCTACTGTCGGTGAGGTAGAGAATCGCAAGAAGGTCCTCAAATTTTAAAATAATAATAATATTTATGCAAGAGCTAGCCAACGATATGTCATTTGATGTTATATTTTTGTCATTCACATAGTTGATCCTTATGTCCACGGATTAAATAACTCTAAGTGTTGCTACTTTGTGCCTTTGGTATTTTTTAAACTAAATCTTAAGAATGAACGCAAAAATAGTTTAGTAAAACATTTTTAAGTAGGTACTTACTTTTACGGTTAGTGAAATCCTTATAACTGTGATGTGTGAATCTTTCTGGCTGTCGCGTAGCCCTTTGTTGCCACTGCTCGGGATGAGGTAAGCAGTGTAGTTTCGAAGCGGAAAGTTATTGATTGCGAGGAGTAATTCACGTTGGCGTAGAGTTGTGCCGCGGGCGGAGTGCAGCGGTGCTCTGCGCCGGGACTCGACTGACGGTCAAAACCAGTCGCTATCCCCATTAAGCGCTGTCACAGAATATGAACAACAGCAAGTGTAGACTTGACACTCCTTTTTGGTCTCCGGAGCGCTGTGGGCTGTGGCCCGCGTAGCATAGGTACATACTCGTAGTTCAAACGACGCCTGTAGTTCACATACATATTAGCAGAGGAAGGAATACACTTGGCAAAAAAAAAAAGTCATAGGAATAGAACATTTTTTCTTATCGACTTTTCCAGTTATTGACATTGTGTAAGCACCATCTCTTTGTTATTTTAAAATTGCTTTTATATTTAAAATGTCAACGTCAACCTTCATTCGCATTTAGTTATTGTTATCAAAATACGTGAGGCTTTTTAATAATTTTGTAAATTTGATTTTATTTTTTTCTAACATATATCTATGTATGTCTTTATTAACGGTTAATGTAAGAAAATTAAACTAAAAATAAAACTAAATCTAAGACTGACCTATACATTAATAATTAAATTACACCTACATGAACCTAAAACTATACAATCTAAAAGACGGCTACCAGAGGGCATTGTTAATGTTGGTAAATTATTTTGTTAAAAAGTACGAGTATAATGTATATATAGGAGGTATAAGTCTATTTCGTAAAAGATCTTGTGCTACGTGAACCAAAACTACTTGTCGATAGTCGATAAAATACTACGTTCTATCCCTATGAAGTTTTAATTTTACCCATGCTCATTAAAAAATCGGTAACACCGAGAGGTATCAAAATAATTTTATTTTATTACGCGATAAAAACTGTCAAAGGCGCAAGTGACATAATTGGTTTAAATCCTTTCAAATAAATAATAAAAATATATTTCCGTCCAAAACGTAACGAAAGTTATAAAATATTTTCGAACAAGTGTACTTAAAGCATCGCTATTTTCTCAATTTTCAACTTCTCATGATCATGCTTTCGTTTAAATAAAATTTTATTATGTAACGATAGTTCTACCGATTGCGAAAAAATATACTGAAATAATTTACTTGTTTTATCTTGCATTCTTTTATTGGGTCGCAATTTCACGTCTTCGTTACGAATACTTTCGTAACGCTTTATAAAGCTAGATTTAAAGCCAACTGTGGTAGAAATACGTTTTTGTGCTCTAGCAACTCGTATTCTAGTAGGGCAACATCAGAGAGAGAAAACCAACCTCGTCAGTTTGTTGATTAAATGGGGGACAAACGTGACGCGGACAATAGTAGATTGTTCAACAAGGGACTAAAACAAGCCATAATGACACGAGATGTTTAGACACGCGAGCGAGCTTGCGAGCGAGGGTGGCTGTAGTTCGAGTGTCATTATGATTGTTTAGTCTCGCGTTAAACACTACTTTTCACTTTGAATGCGAGGAAAAAAACGACGTTCTAAACAATATTGTTTTTTAACAACACACGCTCAATACAAGTTATGACCATCTATTCAAAATACAAATAGGAAAAAAAAACCGCGGCTTTTTTGTAAAGTGATGTTTTAAATGCGTGCATATTTAGCCAACAGATTCCAACTTGGAAACCATTTTAAAAGTATTTGGACCACGTATAATAAAAGAGTTCGGCCTTAATATGATTAAATAGATTCATATTCGTAATAATTAATCGTGTTTCACGAAATTAAATCCTTTTTTTTTATATATTTGCACAGTTGTCATTTTGAGGTTATTTCGACACCCAAAAAAATGGTCCATACACAATCACTGAAAAACCTCCATTCACAAACACCGTGATTGGTTGTTTAGGGGTTTCCAAAGTAAATTAAAAAAAAATACTTTAATCCCTAGAGATTAATAAGGAGCTTTAATCCCGATTCGCAGAGATTTAAGTAGCATTTTAAGAGACTGAGAAGTGAAAAGAATTTAAAATATCTTCTAAACTGCATGTCTGATTTTAATGGTAAGTAGTGATTATTTTAAAGCGGTTGTTTTTTCATACGATGGGCTAATGTTAATCACGCACGTGACATGTATTATTATATTAAAAATATCGTTATTTCACCATGATAATATTTTTTTTAATACTAGTTTCGTTGCGAGTACCTTACGTTTTAAAGCAAAGTGACAAAAACATATTGTGGTAAAGGGAAGTGCTGTCAGAAAAATACGAAATTAAATGAGTTTTTGCTAGATTTTCAACGACAAATAAGTTATTAAGATGAATCAATTTAAAATTGTAGGTACAGGGAATCAGCACGAGAGAATTGAATCCATACTATGCATGTCTATATTATGAATGCGAAATGTGTCTGTCTGTCTGTCTGTTACCTCTTTACGCTTAAGCCGCTAAACAGATTAAGATTAAATTAATAAAGCGAACGAGCGAAACAAATGTTTTTTTTAACATTTTTTTATTGCGAATGTTTATTAGTGTGATCTAAGCTTAATAACAACTTACTTATGTTACTTTTTAAGGTAACGCTACGTATTTTTTTATGTTAGTTCTATGTCACATTTGTCAAAATTCACGGCCTTATCCCCAAGCGTCGTCACGTAGGAGTAAGGGCTGATTGTCTGACAAGTTGGTGGTTAACTGAATACTGACACTAACTAAACTGACACGGCGGGGGACCGCTAAGTAAATGAAATAATATAAAATACCCCAGCTACTTAGCGGTCCCCGACGTGTCGGTTCAGTTAACTAAGTACCTACTTATCAAACAATCAGCCCTTACTCCTACGTGACGTCGCTTGGATCAAAATATTAATACCTACTTACAATTAAACTTATAGGGCCACTAATTATTATTTTTTAACTTTTTAGATGTTTTATTTATTACAGACTGTTTTGAGTCGGGGGTTTTTAAAATTATAATTTATTCTTTTGAATTTATGTTTTAGATACCTATTATGAAAAACTCAGTCTGTACGTTTCCGCTTTTGTTTTTTTCTCCCATTATTATTTTCATGGAAAGGAAAACGTACAGACACAGTTTTTAAAATACCTACAACATATCCAAAAATCGAAAAAATTGGACAACGTTTAAGGGGAGAAAAACGTTATGGCATTTTGCATGGTTTTTTTTGCTTTACAGTCATCTGAATTTTAATGTAATTTAACAACTTTTTTTTTATATATATTTTAAGTACTTACTTTAAACTGGGACTGAGCATGTCAGACCATGCTCAGTGTAGGGTTCCGAAGCCGTTAAGTACCTACAAACACAAAAAACTATCTCGGAAAACGACGAGTTTGAACTAGTTAGGTGATTTTTAGTAGGTATAAACACTTTACTTGCCTATATCTGTATCTGTGTAATTCCAGTACATTTTTGCTGTTTTAAGTGTGTAGTGGTGATCGGCATGACAAAAACTTATATGTATAAGTAATACTTAAATGTGGGTACTTAATTTTTTAATGTTTGCGTTTTTTAATGATTATAGAATCAAGATAGTGACTGGTTGATAGCTGATTATACCTAAATCAAGATACTAATTTATTTGCAAAGTCAAGGATGGCGCTGGTAAGGAAATCACAAACACGTTGTATGAAAAAGTCGTAGTTCCTTGTTTGACCACTTCGCAGTTAAGTAAGCCTAAAGGAGCGGTCCCCACCACTGAGAGCATATGCGTGCAATATTCTTGTGGTACGGACGTTGAGCTGAGGGCTGTGGTCCACATCACTTGAATATTCGACGCTGAACGCTCAATACACGCGAATGCCGTCAGTGAGGACCTGAGGACGCTCCTTAAGATTGACGCAGTTATGTTGCAATTCGTTGTCATAGGGTGGCACATGCATCTGCAACGTCAAGTTTTCATCCAATCTCCGTGCTAGTACGCCAGTCAATGAAAGGCCGGTGATGGTTAAAAATTGAACTTATTGTTATACTAATGTGTCACTTTTACGTAGATACTCGTAGTAGCGCTGTAGTCATGTCCTTTTTATTCGCTTGTCCTCCTTATACGCTACTAAAACATCAAATGTTTCAAAACAAAACGAACACTGAATGGTTTACTTTACTCACATTAAAGGTAACGGTCTCATCAGGGGAGTGCTGCCCTCAAATGCTAATAAGCAGTATCTCAAATTCAATGGCTAAAGCAAAAGCAATCCTATCTTGTTGGTAATAAGGTTGCATTTGCTACAGGAGTTTTGTCGGAGATACGGCTATTTGTGTTAGCAGGGCAGAGTGATTCACTCAACACAGCGTTGCGTCGATCTCAAAGGCGAAGTTTTATCCGGCAAGTTTAAGAAGTCCCGTCGGAGCGTACAAAACACATTTTAGCGCGTGCCTTCTCAATTAGACAGCAGGCACTGAGTCGAGTTCAGTGTCGTATAAAGCTGCCTAATTGAGAAGGCACGTGCTAAAATGTGTTTTGTACGCTCTGACGGGAGTTCTTAAACTTGCCAGATAAAACTTCACCTCTAAGATCGACGCAGCGCTGTGGTGAGAGAATCACCCCCAGGGGTCCTTCATCATCGCGGGCGCGATCGTGTTTGTTTTGTTTATAATTATGACTTTGATGACTCACACAAGTTTAAACTTTGTAATCAGACGTTTATTTACCGACTGTATCATTTATTTGTACTTTTTTGTAAACTATTGAGAATTATATTTACAAGATTCGTTGACTTACTGAGTGAGTAAATGTTCTTTGACTTACTAAGATAGGTACCGTATCTTATCTTATCTTACAGATGGGCCCTTTCGGATACACTTCGACCCCTTTAGGATTTGTGCAATCACCCTCTCACAAACTCGGCTGTTCGAATGAGCAGGTTTCCTCACGATGTTTTTCCTTCATCGTAAGAGCATCGGGTAATGTACATAAGTTAGAAAATCCTGAAAAACTCATCACTCACTCAACATTGTGACCGCGGGGGTTCGAACTCGGTACCTTACGATCACGAGTCGACCCTGGGGCCCTAGCCAAGATGCAAACGCTCCTAACGTTTCTCTTTTCTATCGCTCAAAATGTATGGAATGTCAGTCGACCACGCGGTTTATCGAAACGCACGAGAATGTCATCCCATACATTTAGAGCGATAGAAAAGAAAAACGTTAGGAGCGTTTGCATCTTGGCTAGGGCCCCTATTGAGTAAAACCTTTATAGCGATTGTATATTTATAAGAATTGTTTTACTATGGCAAGTACCTATTTAAATTACGTGCGTCACTCTCTGGCGAATAAAATGTGTGTTTATATTGCTCTGTTGAATATAAATCTAACGGTAACATCCTGGGGATTCTACAAGTTATAATATAAAAAGTTACAGACCATGGGCCCAGCGTGAATTTTTTTTACAGTTTTATGTAAAATATAAAATTAGAATGTCGGTTCCAAGTTGAACATAAAACCAGA
The DNA here is from genome assembly GCA_949316455.1 of Acleris holmiana. Lineage (NCBI taxonomy): Eukaryota > Metazoa > Arthropoda > Insecta > Lepidoptera > Tortricidae > Acleris > Acleris holmiana. The sequence continues at coordinate 14,059,418 of OX438762.1, read as the reverse complement.
ATTTCGGCACGTATTAGGAAATTTTTTGTGCATTAAAACCAAGAATGTCGGAAGAAAAATTGAGGATAGAGCTTTTAAGTGATTCAGATTCGTTTCAACTGTGGAAATTCCAAATAAATATACTTTTTGATGCAAAGGGACTAAAAAAGATCGTCAATGGTAGTACCTATTAAAAAAAGTACAGAGAATGTGGACTCATATGTTGAAAAAGATGCTAAAGCTAAACATTACATCATCAGAACAATTGACTCAACTGTTTGAATGTGAGACGTCATCAGATATGTTCTCGAAAATCTGTACTACGTTTGAAGGGTCCGAAGAAAGAAAGAAGATGTCCCTAATTCAAGATTTTTTAACATAAAAATTAAACCAGATCAGTGCATGGAAGAAAACTTATCAGAAATAGAAAATCTGACGTTCCGTTTGAAACAATTGAAAGTCAATTTGGATGATGCAATGATTGAATCAAAAATTTTAACCAGTCTTGACGAAACTTACCAAAGTACTACTGCATGAGATTCAACGTCAACCGACGAATATACCTTGAAAAATTTGAAAATTCGATTAATTAAGGAACTGGAAAGGAGATGCCAATCAGATTCTAACCAGGTAGCTTTAAAAGCCTCTTCATCCAAAATAGGTAACGACTTGTGCTTTATTTGTAAAATAAACCAGGTCATTTTGCTAGAGAATGTAAGAAATGTTGTAGGATTTGTAAATAGACAAATCATAAAGAAAGAAATTGTTTTTTTAATAAAAAGAAAGCTACATTAGCTTTTTGCCCTTGTAGCTCATAACAATAAGATTGATAATGTAGAACGCTTTGTTGTAGACTCAGGGTGTACCGTTCACATGATGCATGATATGAAGTTATTGCAAACCTGTGCAGACACCATGTCAGAGCATACAGGAAGACAGTAATACTGTTGAAAAAGAGAAATTAAAGTTTCCTTTCAGAGAAACTGTGGGGAGCTTACTTTATTTATCTTCCAAAACACGACCAGATATCGCATACGCAGTAAACAAGGTTAGCAGAAATATGGAAAATCCAGAAAATAAGGACATAATTGCGCTGAAATGGATTTTCAGATATATTGCAGGCACCTTAGGAGAGGGTGTAAACTACAATAATAGTAGTGCTGTAAAGTTATCGGTATACTGCGATTCAGATTACGCCGGAGACCCTCAAACAAGACGAAGTACCACGGGGTACATAATAATGTTAGGTGAAGGACCAGTGGCGTGCTGCTCGCGAAGGCAACCCATCGTCGCTTTGTCTTCAACAGAAGCGGAGTTTATTGCGGCAGCTGAATGTTGCAAGGAAACTATGTTCCTTAAATCCATGCTTCTTGATCTCAATATTACAATTCCGATCTCGTTTAAAATTGATAATCAAAGCGCGATTCAATTAATAAAACGGGATTTTTTAATGAAAGGTCAAAGCACATTAGATGTGCGTTATCAGGTTATCACTACACCGGGTGTGGCCTGTAATAGGAGCAATAAATTGAGGGATCTTTTCTACTCTATAAACGTAGCAACATTTGTTCTACTAGGTACTTTAAAAAAATATGTAATTTATTATTTGGGATTTTTTCGAACTACGTAGGATTAACGTTAAGGTAACTAAGTAGGATTTTCAATGTATTCATCCATTAGTCTAGTTACCATCAACTGTCAGCCCACAAACTTCGTAGTATTCGCAATGCATTGCTTGCTTGAAAAATCTAAATTCATAAATATTAAGTTAACAGTAAGTTATTACCAAATGTTGTAGAATAAATGTTGTTACGTTTGTGGTGTGGAATCGATCCCTCTATTGCTCCTATTACAGGCCACACCCGGTATACATATATAGTAATAGCGGTTTCGACATAGAATATTGTTCCTCAGAAAAACAAACAGCGGATATTTTGACAAAGCCTTTAGATAAGTTGAAATTTCTTAGGCATAAAAGTGTTATTCTCAGTTAAGGGCGTTAGCGTTAAATGATTGTCAGAGGTCATCTGAGATGCTGTCACAGAATACAGAAAACAGAAGGGCACAACATTTTAGATTTCATATTATAAGTAATTGTTACATTACCTACATACTTTGTAAAATAATAATTAGGAGAGGGTGTTGAGTAAAACCTTTATAGCGATTGTATTTTTATAAGAATTGTTTTACTATGACAGGTATTTAAATTACGTGTGTCACTCTCTGGCGAATAAAATGTGTGTTAAAAAAACTGTGTTTATACTGCTCTGTTGAATATAAATACAACGGTAAAATCCTGGGGATTCTACAAGTTATAATAGAAAAAGTTACGGACCCCCTAAGCCACTAGGCCACCGAAGCCCTCTAGGTACCGTAAATCGGAAAAGAAACGTCATCGCTGCACTGGCTTGGGCAGTGCTTGTGCCATGAGTTTCAAACAAAGGCATTTAAGTACCAATTCCACCATACAATGTTAAATTTAATCAATGTTAATCGACTGTTAGTTCATACATTTTGACAACTGTTAACGCTGTAGTCGTCTGTTAAGTGGTTGACATCGTAAAATAAATGTTGAAATTGGTACTAAATGTACCTATAGTACTATAGACTGGACAGGAAACCCAACCCAGGACCCTTAATAGACAGGACATAGCGAACAAAAGCGTGATCCAAAACTTGTTACCTAGCGTGTACGGTCGTATGTCTTAGATAAAAAATACATTTCCACGAAAACAAGCAGACTTGCGCATTGTAGGTATTATCACAAATCACGTCATTGAAAAATAAATTTTCGTGGCATTTAGTAGGTATTTTGCGTATTTATTTAATAAATCGATTTTTAAATGATTTCTAAAGATGATTCAAGAAAATTACCTAGATGTTGGTAAACGCGGCCTCTGCTGTTCAGTTAATGTAGGTGGGCGTTTTCCAAAAAAAGTGTACATCGTTAAAGACAAAATGAAGATAATTTCACTTTTACATTTCGTCACGAAAATTAACGTACTTATCTAAATGTATTGCTAATTTTCGTGACGAAATGGAAAAAGTTTAAATTTTCTTAACTTTGTCCTTAAAGATGTACACTTTTTTGGAAAACGCCCAGGTACTATCGCGCAGATAGGGAGATGTCATTGTTCATTCTCGTTATTATGTCGATACATTTATAAGGCTAATTATAAAATTACTTTTAAATGTACCTATAAGTTAGATACCTACTTATGAATGCATGCATATACAATAATAATTAATCATGTCAAGTACTTTAATTTCTATGAACAAACGAAAAACTAGTCTTAAGTTGACAAAGTTGCAATTTTTAAATCAATCGAATTAACCTTTAACCTATGAATGAAGCAAGGATTTTCAATAATATAAGTGCCGTATTAATAAACCGGTCCCCCACTGTAATGCTCAGCCCAAGATGCGTCAAAAATGACATTGTTCTATGCGTTGACGTTTATTTGACGCTTCTCAACCGAGACCAGTTTATTAAAACGGCCCTAAAACCTTGTTAAGTTATGGTTGTTCAACAGAGCCTTTAAAAAAGAAATAAAAGAAAAAGTTACGGTTGTGGTAGAGGTTGGAAGAAATGCCGATATTATTAATCAAATAGGCTAGTACAGGGCATACTATTATGTTCGGGTTAAACGTAATTGCTTATGACACGTTCTGATAATATCTAAATAACTTAACTTTTAATGAAGGCAATACTTACTTACCTAATACAATATTTTCACTTTTTTCCATAATCTTCAATAATACATTTCGCATGAACTCGTTTTAAGCTTGTGGACGACTTTATGGACCATAGTTTTATGCCGGATAAGAATCTGATCACGACTGTTTCTCTGCATAAAAACACAACACGCAATGTTTAATGTCACCCTTCTGTGCTAAGTGCTGAGCGAGTCGATAGCCTAACGGGTCACAGATCGGAATAAACCGATCGAATAGCGCCACGGAATCGGAGTTCAATCCTAATCGATAGGTATTTATCCTAAGTCCGAGTGTCTTTTTATAAGTTGTACTACAGATACTAGCCCGCTCCATCTTAGCGGGGCCCACTGCGGGCCCCCAAATATGTATAATCTGCCATCTTGAATAGAACAAGTAAACTAGGCGCACGTAGTCACGTGCCGGCGTCGCCTGCGGAGTAATTGAACGGGGTTACACGATCAATCCAAGATTAGACATCAGATAAGTCCATGAGTTCGGTCAGTCACCGTCTAACCCACGGACCGGAATGATATTTTTTTTATATATTGTTTTGCATGACACGTACACGTAGCCAGACCTGGCTCAATTTCGTCGTTGACGATGACTGACGCGAGAATGATACGAGTGGGGTACACGATCAGTTTCCAATCAGTATTTCATCTTCCACAATGGATTAAAGAAACCTATTAAAAAAAAAAAAATACTTCAGTCCGTCAGTTCGTGGGGTAGGCGATCATTCTCCGGTCATTCTCGCCTAACTGGAACTGGTGGGTAGAACGTAATAAAATACTGAGTGTGTAACCTCGCTCTAAGGTTCTACGTCCCCATAGAACCAGTGGAACTTAAGCAATAATAGATTTAAAAAGTAGGTTCCCTACGTTTTGATGTTTGAACTACCTGTGTTGCGTTAAAATCCATTCAACAGTTTACGCTTGATTGAAACAAAATCATGAAAATATTATTTAAATTTGCAATACTATAAGTAGAATTAGTAGGATTACACCATTTATATCTATACTAATATTATAAAGAGGTAAAGTTTGTGAGTTTGTGAGGGGTAATCTCTGGATCTACTAAACCGACTTAGATAGCCATAGGGTTCTTTTTATCACCAAAAAAAATACGTTTCCTGAGGGAATAGCGATAAACGACTTCTACGCGGACGAAGTCGCGGAAAACAGCAATATTTAACATTTTCAACATGCCAAACATTTATTAAAAGTTATGCAAAATTTAACTTAATCCATAACTACGAAATAACGTCTCTTTTTAACTGTACCTGTGACAGCTAAAAGTGTCGGTGGCGTTATTTGTTGAAGCAAACACTAAAAGTCAACATCGACAAGATCGTTCAATCCTTTGGCACATATAGGCAATCCTTCGACCATCATCAAATCACAAATCTTAAAAAAACAAGTGGGTCACTTTTGAAAGGTACTCAGGTCAATTTAAATTGAATACAAATTTCTCTTAATCGATTCATGGAACGTTGCACCCATGGCATTCAATTGTATCGACAAAATTATTTGTAAAAAATAATTACCACTTCAAGCAGTTATAAACTCTATTTCATCAAAGGTAAGGTGTGACTGTGGGGCCTCATTTTAAAGGTTACTGAATCGTCTATTGAATAAAAATGTGATATTAATTACTGAGTGTATAAAAAAATCAATATTCATGAAAAACAAAAAACATAAAATTGATTGACGTAAAATTTACACAAGTTGAAAACACAATAAAATTAAAAAATACAGCATAACAAATTCTTAAAAATAAACTTAAAACCTAGTGTAGCCTCCCCTAGCCCTAATTACAGCCTCCATGCGATCTTTCATTGACCTCAATAACGTCACGACGCATTCTTGAGGGATGTCATTCCACTCCTCAACGAGGGCGTCCCGAAGCTGTTCAATGGTGGCAGGGGCCGTATCACGAGACCGCCCCCGCCGTTTCAGATCATTCTATGGGGTGCTCTATGGGGTTCAGGTCAGGACTTCTCGCTGGCCACTGCATGACAGAGATCCCAACCTGATCCAGGTAGTCCCGAACGATCAACGCCGTGTGGCAGCGGGCGTTGTCGTGCATATATGTGAATTCAGGCCCGACAAAACCGACATATGGGACCACATGGTCCTCCAGGATCTCTGTGATGTAGTGATGAGCATTCAGGGACCCCTGGCCACGTCCACCTCCAGTGCGGGAGACGCACACAAGGTCGGTTTTGCCCTGGGTTGAAATACCGCCCCAAAACATGCAGGATCCTCCTCCGTAGCTGACGGTCTCTTCAATGCAGACTTGTGAGAACCGTTCCCCCTGCTTCCTGTATACTCTTCTACGTCTATCATTGCAGTAAAGGCACACTCTCGTCTCGTCGGAGAAGAGGACAGACTTCCATTGGTCAAACGTCCAATCCAGGTGTTCTCGGGCAAACTGAAGTCTGATGCGCTTATGCTCTGCCGTCAATTGCGGGCCTGTAGCAGCCCTACGAAGCAGCATTTTTTCTCTCGTAGCCTGCTCCTGATTGTGGAGACGCTCACTGACGTCCTCTGAGCTGTTCGGAGCTGCTGTTGAAGCTCAACAGCGTTGGAGAATCGACTCGGCAATGACGTCGACACGATATAGCGGTCGTCTCGGAAGGAAGTGCAACGTCGTCTCCCAGATCCATGTTTCCTGACGTAGCCTCCAATCTCCTGGAACCGCTGAGATACTCGAGCTACCCGAAAACGGCTTACCCATAATTCATTGTTACCCCCCCCCCCTTTTATACGTGTCCAGGGTGGCACAATTAGCGATCCCACAAATGAGTATTTCTGCACTTTTTTTTAAAGACGCCAACATTTTGTGATCATTATTTTTGAGGCAAAGAACGATATTATTAATAATTGTGCGATAATTAATTGTGCTTTCAAATGATACTAATATTGATAGGGTTACAATAAATAAGTTAAAAGCTATATTGAAGTCAAAATTGGAAAAGGTGCGATTTTTTTGACGCCGAGTGTAGAAAATAAAATCCTTCGACCAATAATTTTCAAGTTATCATAGTGTTTGTTTTTACTATAGTGTGAGTTTAGCGACAACGGTTCTGATAGTTTGCGAAGCTCATGCCACTTCCACTGTTTTTTCTATTCCGTGGTCATAGTCCCTCAACTACAGCCAAGAGCAATGAACGGGTCACTTAGTACTGAATTTCCACGGAAAGTGACCCGTTTTCATTGCTCCTGAGTGTATCTAAATCGAGATGTGTTATCGCCACCCTTGATATAGGTACCATTGAGGAGATTCTGTGGCCATTAGTGGTCTTCATCATCAGTTTCACTTCAAATCATACCTTCATGCAAATGCTAAACTTGTTACTGAAAATACCAAAATTGCTATACTTATTTATGCCTATAATATTTGAGGAATTCCCTAAATTCTTCACGGATCCCCCACATTAGAAACTAATTTACTGACAATTTGCAAAATCGATCGTAACACAAAAAACATCAGTCGAATTGAAAACATCCTCCGTTTTTGAAGTCAGTTAAAAATGAACAAGGGCGAGTTGGGACTCGCACACCTTATTCTTTAGCCTACCAAAAAACAGCAAAATTTGCACTTTTGTGTTTTGGTGCTACCAATAAATAAAAATAAATAAATGAGCCGTATTAATAAACTGATCTCGACTCTAATGCTCGTCTCAAGATGGTCAAAAGTTTTATGGTTTGGCGTTTACTTTGACCTATCTTGTGACGGGCGTCTCAGCTGAGATCAATTTATTAGTACGGCCCTAAGACTAGCATAGAGGCATTCCATCTTAGGCCTTAGGGTGAGGACCGAAAAGTTGAACCATAGTGAAGCGTAGTTAACCATAGGGCTTTTGATTTTGATTTATTCTGTTTACTATTTTACTCTACTCACTTGACATTGGCGAAATCACTGAAGAATATCGCGGTGGACCGCCATTAATAAAAAACGAAAAGTAGTTAAGGTTAAACGTCAGTAATGATTTTCATACACACTAGGTACCTACTGGAGAATTACACTCATAAAGTATATGATATGACATAATTAATTTCACTGCAATAATATAAAGGACTTCTCTGGTAGCAATATTGGCGATAAAGTAATATAAATATGATCCGTAGATATTTTAATTCATGATTCAGCCTCGGAAATCCAGTTTTTTTCAATTTTTTTACGTGTATAGTGGTGACCGGGACGTTAAAAACTCAAATACGTGTGGGTAAATTTCAATGTTTGCGTGTAAGGACCATATCGTTAATTATGGAAACAAGTTTGAATTGCTCTAAAAAAAAAGTTAAAATATTTTGTCTTTTCTGTCATATGTCAATCTGTTAAGCATACAGTCAAGTGTTAAAACTTACTATAAAAAATTGTATACTTCGTATACATTGCAAGATGAAGGGTCTCTCAGAGAAAAAACGACATTCAATTGTGACCAAATACTGTAAAGAATCAGGTATAACTATGAGAAAGATTGCTTCAGAAGAAAGGGTTAGCCTGAAAGCTGTTTACAATACGATGAAAAGGTTTAGTATGAATAATAATTTAAAAGATTTACTTGGTCGAGGTAGAAAACGAGGCCTTTCATGTCCTAATTTGGACAAAAAGATATGCGAATATTTTTCTCAAAAAAAGAGATATCGATTCGGGATTCTGCGAAAAAATGTCGTACTTCTATTGCAATGGTTCAGCGTGCCAAGGAACGTAACTTGCTTGTAACGTATAAAAAGCAAAAACAGCCTAAACGCAGCAAAACCCAGGAGTCTTCTGTCAGAACTCGGGCTCGGAAATTGTACGACCAAATTTTAACTAAAAATGAACAATGTATTATAATGGACGATGAAACCTATGTCAAACTTGACTATAAAACCCTACCCGGACCGTAGTTTTACACCGTAATAAAAGGTAAGAAGGTCTCTAAAGACGACAAATCCATTTTTTGCGAGAAATTTGGGAAAAAAGTGATGGTTTGGCAAGCTATTTGTTAATGCGGCATGAAAACGTCTCCGTTTTTCGTAACGGGAAACTTAAATTCGGATGGGTACAAGAAGAAATGCCTTCAAAAACGGGTACTACCACTCATTCGAAAGCACAGGAGTCGTACATTATTCTGGCCTGATTTAGCTGCGTGTCACTATGCTCGCCATGTGTTGAACTAGTATCGAGAGAATAATGTCGAATTTGTCGCGAAATCATTAAATCCCCCGAATTGCCCTGAGATCAGGCCCATCGAGAAATTTTGGGCTCTGATGAAGGCAAAGCTACGAAAACAAGATAAACCAACAGATAACATGGACCAATTAAAAAAAGACTGGATCCGTACCCACAAAACTTTCAAAACAGTCGATGTCCAAGGGCTAATGAAGAGCATCAAAAGCAAAGTGAGAAAACTGGCAAAGGGGATCAATAAATAACTAAAAGTAGTTTTTATGGTTCACTTTGAAGATCTAAGAATCGCGTAGTTTAAGTTTTTTTTTTGTAATAAAAAGTATTTATGCAGATTACACCATTTTATTTGTTTCCATAATTAACGATACGGTCCTTAGAATCAAGATGAAAACTACTTTTTTTTTTTCATCTTTTTGGCCTTTGCACGGTTTGTGCTTTTGGCCCGAGTGATGGCGTCTGGTTGACAGCTGACTATATATAATGCACCGTCTGGTTGCCGGGTTAGAATAGTGCCACTCCATTTCTTCCCGTGGATGTCGGGCGACTAAGGAAATAAGGGCTTGTAGTACTGTTAGGCAATGGGCTTGCAACCTGTCACTAATACAGTAGTAAACTTCTTGGCCTGATCGTGCAAAATATGGTTGAAGAATTATAAACAAGTCTTTTTACAGTTGTTGGTATTTCTGTAGCTCTGCCTACCCCACTCTGGGAATTAAGGCGTGATGTTACGTGTGAATGTATGTAAAAAGAAATCAGTTCGAACTTGAACCGAGAGACGGACAGTCATTGAGTGTGCTTAGTAGTAACGGGAGTAGAAATGCGCTCATTGCTGCCTTGTTCCTGTCAGCTTCAAAAAATCAACATAAATGTAGCTTCGACTGCATGATGTTATACATTTCTGAGTAATGACACACGATATTTTAAAGGACTGGTGTGTCAACGGCAATGTGTCGATAATACAAGTCGAAGCTTCATTGGTGGAATAAGATGCAGTGCCATGTTTGGGCTATTTTATTGTATGACTCTATTTGTCCATGTGTATAGAATGTCATTGACAGATAAGGACAAAGCATGGTATAAGCTACCCCGCGCTTATCCCACGATTATATGTAAGGGGGTTAGAGTTCAATATTTCCGAAACATTCCCCAAATCTAAAACTTGATGATAATTTTATGGTTTTCTATTTGACAATAAATATTGAAGCATAATGTAAATATAAGAAATTTCAGCTTCGTGACTTTAATAGTTACTGATAAAAAGTGTGAAATACAGACAGACAGAAAGTTCCTAGTTTGACTACGAAATTGGTTTTCATACGTTTATTTTACTAACGTTAAGAAAATGAGGCTCTACGTCTTCGTTTACAAATAGTTATTTGTCACAAGGGAGCAAAATGACATATTTACGGCGAGGGCGTACTTTGAATCCTGAACGTAGTGTTAACGACCCAAGGTGGAAATATTTTTTCTTCCTAGTGACACATACTGATTTTCACATCAAGTATGAAGAAAATAAAAGATTGTTGAAATAAATTTAATTAAGGACCGTATCGTTAATTATGGAAACAAGTTTGAATTGCTCTAAAAAAAAAGTTAGAATATTTTGTCTTTTCTGTCATATGTCAATCTGTTAAGCATACAGTCAAGTGTTAAAACTTACTTTAAAAAATTGTATAATTCGTATACATTGCAAGATGAAGGGTCTCACAGAGAAAAAATGACTTTCAATTGTGACCAAATACTGTAAAGAATCAGGTATAACTATGAGAAAGATTGCTTCAGAAGAAGGGGTTAGCCTGAAAGCTGTTTACAATACGATAAAAAGGTTTAGTATGAATAATACTTCAAAAGATTTACCTGGTCGAGGTAGAAAACGAGGCTCTTCATATCCTAATTTGGACAAAAAGATATGCGAATATTTTTCTCAAAAAAAAGAGATATCGATTCGGGATTGTGCGAAAAAATGTCGTACCTCTATTGCAATGGTTCAGCGTGCCAAGGAACGTAACTTGCTTGTAACGTATAAAAAGCAAAAACAGCCTAAACGCAGCAAAACCCAGGAGTCTTCTGTCAAAACTCGGGCTCGGAAATTGTACGACCAAATTTTAACTAAAAATGAACCATGTATTATAATGGACGATGGAACCTATGTCAAACTTGACTGATAAAACCCTACCCGGACCGCAGTTTTACACCGTAATAAAAGGTACGAAGGTCTCTAAAGACGACCAATCCATTTTTTGCGAGAAATTTGGGAAAAAAGTGATGGTTTGGCCAGCTATTTGTCAATGCGGCATGAAAACGTCTCCGTTTTTCGTAACGGGAAACTTAATTCGGATGTGTACAAGAAGGAATGCCTTCAAAAGCGGGTACTACCACTCATTCGAAAGCACAGGGGTCGTACATTATTCTGGCCCGATTTAGCTGCGTGTCACTATGCTCGCCATGTGTTGAACTGGTATCGAGAGAATAATGTCGAATTTGTCGCGAAATCATTAAATCCCCCGAATTGCCCTGAGATCAGGCCCATCGAGAAATTTTGGGCTCTGATGAAGGCAAAGCTACGAAAACAAGCTAAACCAACAGATAACATGGACCAATTCAAAAAAGACTGGATCCGTAACCACAAAACTTTCAAAACAGTCGATGTCCAAGGGCTAGTGAAGAGCATCAAAAGCAAAGTGAGAAAGCTGGCAAGGGGGATCAATAAATAACTAAAAGCAGTTATTATGGTTCACTTTGAAGATCTAAGAATCGCGTAGTTTAAGTTTTTTCTTTGTAATAAAAATTCTTTATACAGATTACACCATTTTATTTGTTTCCATAATTAACGATACGGTCCTTATTTACACTATCTAGAAGTGCTGAAATTATCAAATTTAACAGGTAACAAAAGGTCCTTTAACAAAAAAGTGCCGCTTTGACCACTCCTAGCAGGGAAAAAGTTCCACCTTAATCCCTCTAGGAAGAAGGAAGGAAGAAAAATCCCTTTCCGAATAGGTGATGTGAAAAAGTAATAACTTCCGCGAATATTTAAAAAAAAATGTTTTACCTTAGCACCTCAAAAAGGCTGGTATTACTGTTTAAAGACAGTGCGCGAAATTCGAAATCAAAGTAAGTAACATTTTACTATTACAAAATCAGATTTTTGAATGACCACAAAAATCCTCAAAATTATCCCATTTATTTAAAATCCACCTTATACTTATACTTACTTATATTGACAAAATAATCAAAAATAACTATACAAACCAAGAAGGTAAAAACATTGTGTAAATAGTTACTCCTGTTATTAACAGTACATGATGAAAAAACACCAAAAAGTCCTGCGACACTTTGATGTAAGTAGTTAATCAAATCAGATAACATATTTTGAAGACTATTATTTAAATCTTTTGCTAATTATTATGTTAAGGCACGTTGATCTTATATATTATGCAAATATAAGTATGTATACATAAACACAACTTAAAATATGGATAGGTACCTAAAATGAACTTCTAATTAATATTATGCTGTTTGAATTATTACAATCATTTGATAAATGATAACATAGGTACAGAAACTAAATCCGGGCGATAGAGACCTCTACTTCGGCAGCTTGCCCACCTCGTACAAGTAAGCGGCGAACAGCTTGATCTGCCAACCATATAAGTTAATTTCAAAAAATAGAACACTAAAGTAATATAAACTATGCACCAACACTAAAAATAATGTTAAGTATGCACCAGTCAACAACCGTAGCAAAGTCACAAAAAATAAGCATTTAGATTTACTTACTTAGATCATGAGTAGACCCCGGATCTTTGTGGCAGTGACGTCACAATAGGGTAATTTGGGGAGTAGATGGAACGGTGCTAATTAATACGGCGACCTAGGCTATTGGTGTTGTATGGAATTAAAAAAATAATTATCAAGCATCTACGATACGGAGAGTCAGTTAACGAAAGAACAACTTCGATAAATTAATCAAATGACGCAATTGTCATTTGATTAATTTATCGAAGTTGTTCTTTCATTGACTGACTCTCTGTAAGTGATCAAAAGTTGCCCTAAACGACTTGCTGTTAGGCTACGTCTTCTAGCAGAATATATCCACTTCAAAAAGTAAAAGCTTCTTTCCAATTCGACAGATGTTATTGGTGCATATTTGAAAAGCTTGCGCTTATCAAAGCAGGATTTATTACGGTTGCTTAGATTAATTTGTATTTTTTGACCTGCGTTAAGATCGTTAATGTTATGCAACGTGGCAAATCCGTCATTTATTTTCAATACAAATCTCAATTTTTCATAAATTTTTCGTCCTCTTTCATGCAGAATGAATAAATGACTTGCAGTAATAATAAATTCATTAAAAACATTGTATTAATGAACGTTCCATTTAATCCCAAAACTACCCTATTGTGACGTCATTGCCACAAAAATCCGGGGTCTAACTATTAGCTTATGACAGGTTTTAAATAACTATTTACAACAAACAATGTTTTAAAAAAGTACCTGGGCGACTTAGCTCTGCTCGGGTGTATGTAGACGACACTATTAAATCACAATTTGATAGTGTCGTCTATACATGTCCGAACCCTATTTATCGGCGAAACCCGAATTTTCCCGAAGGTGACGACTTGACTGATCGATTTTTTGACCCGACAATCCCCTATTACGCAATTTTCCGCCGGTTTCGAGAACATGATTAATATATACACCGTGGGCCCGAGGAAGCCGACAGACCCAACCATCGAGAACCATCGGTTTTGATGCCTAATTAAAGAAAAAACCCGGGCAAGAGCATATCGGGCCATGCTCAGTGTAGGGTTCCGAAGCCGTTAAGTACTTACAACAAACATAAAATCAACGAGTAATAATTAATTTTCTATTTAAAATCATTTGGTGCCGTCTTAGATAATTTTAGTAGGTACCTATAAACACTTTAATCGCCTGTATCTCAAGAACCAATAATGTCTACTTAGCCGTGATAGTTTTCCTTTTAAATTCGTTATATGCGCTTTTATTAAGGTTTTTTTTTCTGATTTTTAATATTTGTAGTTTTGGCTGTAGGGGGGGGACACTAGACTCTAACAAACATTTGCTCTTTAAACCCCTCGTATGCGAGAGGTCAAAAAAGTACCAAGTTCTAGTCTCTTCTGATTACGATATAGTCCATAAAATTAAGCTTAAAAAAATACAAAATGATATCCAAATTTTGAGCAAGGATGTGTGCTTAAGCCACCGATGGGTTAAAGCTTAATATTTCACAAACGGATCCTTAGATCGAAAAATTGATTTCACAAACCTACAATATTTTTGACAGACCTATCCAACGACACCCCACACTATGGGGTAGACGAGAAAAAAAATACATCCCCACGTTACGTGTAGGGGAGGTACACTATTTTTTATTTTATTTTACAATTAATTGTACCACTTTGTTGCCGTGACTAATATGTATATTCATGCCAAATTACAGCTTTCTAGTACTAAGAGTCTCTGCGCTAGGCTGCGGACAGACGGACGGACGGACGGGCGGACGGACATGGCGAAACTATAAGGGTTCTTAGTTTGACTACGGAACCCTAAAAAGCCGAATTGGACCTATGTTCACATAATTTTTTTAACACCAAATTAACTCAGGAACACGCTGTTATAATCCTTCGGGTACGTCCCGACCACAGAGTATATACAAATATTGCCCGATTAACCCGATTTCTATAATTAGTGTTGATGCGTTGTCTGCATGGTGTATTTGTATGTGCATGGTGACGTAGGGCAAAAATCTTTGTGCGCATAGAGTTAATAGTATATGATTACGCATAGGGTTAATATTTTAGGATTACGCATAGGGTTAATATTTTAGGATTACGCATAGGGTTAATAGTATAGGATTACACAAGACTAGTTGTCTAAACCCCGATTCGACCAAACTTTTTACACGGGGGTAAAGCTTACTCTGAGATTAGTAATGTCAAAATGCCATAGAAAACTGTCATTTTTTGACATTACTAATCTTAGAGTAAGCGTTTACCCCGGTATAAAAGTTTGGTCGAATCGGGCCTAAGTTTGTTAAAAATGTAAACGCCCGTTTGTTTACGTTGTATGTGGCATATAAAATTAATGCGTACTGCGGCCATAATATAAAGTGTCATAACCTGCCAAATTCCAGGCCGTGAAAGAGAAAGTGCTAAGCAATTACATAACTCCATCGTTCCTGTTACCGTCTGTATCTTGGTAGATTTGCACACATCATAATACGGTCTCTGGACACGCACTTGGTCGGTTTTATATTCTGTTGTAGTATTATATTATATACTTACGCCCTCAATGTAGTTGCGCACGTTGAGCTTCTCGTTCTGCGAGTGGGCCATGTCATCTCCGGCGCCCATGGGCAGCAGCAGCACGTTGCGACCGCTGGCCTCCTGCAGCGTGATCGTCACCGGGATTGACCCGCCCTCGCGTGACATGTCGGGCTCCGTCTGCCGACATCAGCTTACTTAACAACAGCTTACTTTACAAGTCCTATCTTACAATTACATTCAACGATGCCATATCTCTTTGCATTTTTACTATTGACCAAAATCTTTACATTACAACTTCTATTCGGGCAGTGAACAAGGATGTACCTCGGGTAATCAAATTAAAAGCTGATCTTGACAACACTCACAATACTTTATTGCATTTGAGAACATTTATGGACTAAATAACATTTCTACTTATAAGTTTTGGGGTAACATTTCGATAGCGCGATGTAGGATTTTACGCCAACATAACAACGCCATCTACCAAGACCACTGCAAACTATCCATACTTAGACATACCGCCCACCAAGGACAAACTGTCCTTCATCCGAGCCGGCCAAGCCGCCCACCATCACAGAAGTTGAAACTTTGATGAGAGCTTCGTACCAATAAAGAAGAGAAAGTTTTCAGTAAATCGTTTAAGTTTAAACTTATTCTAAAAAATATAGACACAATTATTAACATAAAAGTAAAACCTTCAGCAAATACAAAACTTAAAAATAACCATAATTAAATACTAACTTAAGCTGCACGCATTCACTCACCGGCAAGATGCATAATTTGGATGTAGGACGCTTTATTATACTATTTCTACATTTTAGTGAAACTACTCTAGTTAGACCATCTTGACCGGGATACTTGTGGACGATTCTGCCAAAGAGCCATTTTGTAGGAGGCAAATCGTCTTCCTTTACTAAGCATACATCTCCAATTTGAGGTTCAGGAGTTTTAAAGGCCCATTTGTAACGGTGCAAACAGTGCGTCAAATATTCGGCTGACCACCGACGCCAAAATCCTTGAAGCATTCTTTGAGTGAGTTGCCATCGCTTTAATGTGCTAAGGCTCGCTTCTGTTTCATAATTGGTTTCAGGAACTGTCACTAAAGGTTCCCCTATCAAGAAGTGTCCTGGTGTCAAGGGTTGGGGGTCTTCAGGATCATTGTTGACCACGGACATAGGACGTGAATTGAGGCATGCCTCTATTTGACTCAGAAGAGTTGACATCTCTTCGAATGTCAGAGTTGCATCACCAATTACTCGTTTTATATGGTATTTTGTGGACTTAATTCCCGCTTCCCATAACCCTCCGAAGTTTGGAGCATGCGCCGGTATAAAGTGCCAGGTTGTTCCGTTGGCCGACAAGTTCTCTCTTACTTCTCGCATCATAGTCGATTCCTCATTTATTAACAAATCCTTTAGTTCTTTGGAAGCCCCGACGAAATTTGTTCCATTATCGCTGTATAGCTCAGAGCAGTGGCCGCGACGTGCCACAAAGCGTTTGAAGGATTCCAAAAAACTTCTGGAGGATAAGTCACTTACTACTTCAATATGCACAGCTCTAGTTACCATACATACAAACAAACAAATATACCCTTTGTATGCATGATGCCCTCGTCCTTTGGAGGTACGTAGTCCAATAGGACCCGCATAATCCACGCCACTACGGCTAAATGCCCTAGCTGGAGTAACCCGAACTGAAGGTAAGGATCCCATTAACTGCGTTCTTAACTTAGCCTTGTGTCTGATACATCTTACGCATTTGCTCACGCAATGTTTAACCAAATCCTTTACTCTGGTAATGTAATACGCTGCCCTGATATACATAGTTTAACATTAACTGAATATCACCGTGGAGCGTTTTCTCATGAGCATCAGCGACGATTAATCTAGCGAAATGAGATTTATGAGACAATATAACCGGGTGCTTTACATTTTCATCTTCCTGTGATTGCGCTATTCTTCCGCCTACTCTAAGAACTCCTTTATAGTCAAGGAATGGAGTAAGTTTAACTATTGCTGATGACCTTGTTTGTATAAATCCTGTTTCCCTAACATCTATGATTTCCTTTGCAAATTCGGTAATTTGAGCTAATTTGATACAGACGGTAAGTGCTTCTTCTAATTCCCATGCGCTTAAACCTCCTCGTAATGATCCTTGATTAGAATAGCGAGGGTCTAATCTTGTTATATAGCGCCTACATGTTGCCACTACACGGGTCAGCCTTTTGAGGGAAGAATATTTATCTAAGATCGACGTGTCCCCGACCTTAACATGCAGATTTACCACTTTTTCATCTGCCGTGTCGTTATATCTTAACTTACTATATGTAATTTCTTTAGCTCCTAAGAAATCTGGACCGAATTTCCATAAGTTATAATGAGCGATTTCTGCCGGCTGTAAACCGCGAGATGCGCAATCCGCCGGATTGTCTTTTGTAGACACATGAAACCAATGTGAAGAATCTAATGTGTTTAATATCTCCGAGACTCTATTGGCTACAAAGGTTTTCCAGTTACTAGGGTGTTTATTTAACCAAGCCAGGACAACAGTAGAGTCCGTCCAGGCCTTGATATTGCTCTTCGGAATCTCCAAAACTTCAGCTATATCTGTAAGAAGCTTAGCTACTAAAACCGCTCCACATAATTCCAAGCGCGGTATACTGACTTGTTTTATTGGGGCCACTCTTGTTTTCTTTTCAACAAGACCCACGTAGACCTTTCCCGATGCACTGACTACTCGAAGGTAAACTACTCCTGCATAAGCGATTTTAGATGCATCAGAAAATCCATGTAGTTCCACCGTCAAATCGTCGGATTTTGTGCTCAGCCACCTAGGGATACGGAAGTTGTTTAATTCAGTTAGCTCTTCTCGATAGTTGAGCCAATCGTCTAAAAGCTTAGCAGGAGGTTCTTCATCCCAACCTACTCCAGTGATGCATAATTGTTGAATGAATGCTTTGGCTTTGATAACACACGGGGCTATCCATCCCAATGGGTCGAATAGCCGGGAAATATCTGAAATTATTTTTCTTTTGGTTATTGGAGTGGCCAACTCGGGTAACTTCACCGAGTAGCGAAATTCATCCTGTTGTCGATTCCATGTTAATCCGAGAATTTTAACAATATTGTTGTCTTTTACATCTAAATCCTTTGTTTCGTTGACCTTTATATCCTTCATTTGTGTGTGTATTTGCTTTAACAAAACTTCATCGTTGCTTGACAATTTTTGCAAAAGAAAGCCCCCTTTGTTTAGAAGCTCTTTCATTTCACTGTAGAGTCGCCATACTTCTTCGGTTGTTTGCCCTCCAGTCATTAAATCGTCCATGTAAAATTCTTTAGCTACGCGAGCCGCCGCAGTTGAAAATTCAGCCTGGTGATCAAGGGCTACCTGGTTTAGCGTTCTGACGGCTAAATATGGCGCAGGTGCTGTTCCAAAGGTGACTGTCAAGAGCTTGTAGTCACGAATTTCTTTTTCAGGGTTCTCCCTCCACACAATACGTTGGAAATCAGCGTCTTCCTCGGTTACCTTCACCATTCTATACATTTTTACGATGTCAGCAATTAAACACACGGGATAAGTTCTCCAGTTCATAATGAGGTGGCGTAACTCTGGCTGCAATGTGGGTCCAACCATTAAAGTTTCATTCAGTGATACACCATCCTTATTTTTACAGGATGCATCAAAGACGACTCTTACCTTCGTGGTAGATTTATCTTCTCTGATAACTGCATGGTGTGGTAAGTACACTGCTTGATCTTTTTTCTCATCTGGTTTAGGAACTAGCATCATGTGACCTAAATTTAGGTATTCGTTTATTACCTCAGTATATTTCTCCTTGAGTGCTGTATCTTTAGTAAACCTTCTTTCCAGATGTTTTAATCTTTTAACAGCAATTTCTCGAGATTCTCCATTTTTGCAGATTGGGTCACTATCACGAAACGGCAGCTTTACTACATATCTACCGTCTTCGTTCCGACGTGTCGTGGCTGCGAAAATGTCTTCACATCTTTGTTCGTCTTCGGATAATATTTTTGTTTTTGTTACAGGTTCAGATTCTATTTCCCAGAAGCGTTTTATTAATTCATCAGTTTCTACATGTGCATGTAACACGCTAATTTTGTTTTGACCTACTTCTGAGCTTACGGGTCCAGATAAGATCCACCCCAGCGTGGTGTATTGTGCTACTGGAAATCCTATGGGGCCTCGCATCAAACCTTCTCTTAGTATCTGGCAGTAAACCTCTGCACCTAGTAATACATCAATTTTATTCGGTACATCATAGGCTGGGTCGGCAAGACATAACTGGTTTAATTCGACCCAACTTCCCAAAGTCGCCTTCTTTCCTGGTAAGTATGTTGTTATGTTACTAAGTACATAAGCATTCAATTCCATTTCGAAATTGGGTTCCGTTCTTGACTTAATTTTTAATGCGACCATATACTTAGAAACCATTGATGACTTGTCACCACCTAAACCCGATATGACATTTTTTATGGGCACCTTCTTTAGACCTAATCTTAGAACTGTAGCTTAAGTCACAAATGAAGCCTGTGAACCCTAATCTAATAAGGCTCTTATGACGTGATACCCAGATCTTGCCTCGGCCTCTATTAAAGCCGTTGCTAGCAAAACTTGCGTACTCACCTTGCCTTTAGCACAGCATGCCATGTGAGATGCTATTGGAGTTTCATCTGCCGTATTATTATCTACTCCGCCGTTGCTCTCATCAGAAGCCTCTACCGCTGTTTGACCTGAACTTCCTGAGCTTACAGTGGAGGTGGAATCATCCTTCGGATGAAGCAAGGTATGGTGTCTTTTCTTGCAAATTCTACAAGAGGTGGTATTTTGGCAGAATCGTACACCGTGATTGCTTCCTAAACAGTTAAAACATATTCGATTGTTTGAGACAAACTCATTCCTTTTATCATAGTCTAAATTTGCGAACCTTTTACAAAAACAAAGTTTATGCTCATCATTACAAAATTCACAACTCATTTTTGGCACGTTAGTGGCGTGTAAAACCTTGGTATGATTTAAATTATTAGTTGATCGTGGATAAGACGCAACTATTTTATTTACAGTTTTTGGTTCAATAAATTCTGAAGCACGATACCTACTTGTTAGGAATTCCTTAAACTGGCTAAAAGTGGGCAGGGCATCTGAAGCAACATTCGATGTTACATTGAGTTCCCATTGTTTGCGGGATTCGGGATCCAACTTAAGTGACAGTAGATGGATGACAATTATATCCCAATAGGATACGTCAATACCCAGATTAGTTAACGCGTTTAAACAATCTGATGAAGTGTCCATAAGTTCCTTCAGAAAGCCTGCCGACTCTGTAGTGGCACTCCTTTGACTGAGCAAGCGCTTCAAAATGCAGTGCGACAGGTACTTTTTATTAGTGTAACGTTCTTCTAATGTTTTCCAACATTAAGTATAATTTGCTTCGGTCACTGGTATATACCAAATGAGTTGCTCTGCTTCCCCGGTTAAGTACCCCTTAAGGTACTGCAACTTTTGCACATTATCTAATGAATTATTGCTATGAATCATAGACACAAAAAGATCGCGAAAAGTAGTCCACTCAGTGTATTGTCCAGAAAACAATGGAATAATTATTTTGGGTAACTTAACTAGGGATGATTTTACACTCGTTTGCCCATCATTTAAGGTAAGTTGACTAATGTTGGGACCTTTTAGAAAAGTTTCTAAATTATCTTTTAAATCGCACTTATAATCTGTAAACTCCTCCTCAGTGTTACCGTAAACATCATCGGTAAAATATAATGTTTGCTTCAGTAATATGGGATCAGTTTGTTGCAACATCTCTTTGTGACCCAATCTAAATTCAGACCATATTTGTTCCAAAGTCTCCAGTGTAGTCTCCAAGTAAACCTTAGTAACGCGCTCTTTAGGCGACTTTTTAAAATTCTGTCTTGCTTTGAAAATACGTTTCGACAAGTCTACTTGGAAGCCAACTAAAGATTCTACTGACGTCTCCATAATCGATAATAACTACTACTAGGGTATTTTCTCTTTACTATTCGAAATAAAGTTAATATTTAACTAAATAAAAACTAATTACTTAATAATCTAATTGACATCGGTGTTGTTGTTGTCGACTTGCCTAGCGGCATAGGCCTCCCCTAGAATCTTCCATTCTTCCCTCTTTGCAGTCATTCGTCTCCATAGTGGTCCTGCTATTAATTTTATGTCATCCTCCCATCTGTGGCAGGGTCTACCCCTTTTTCTTTTGCCATCTCTGGGGTACCAATCTGTGACTCTTTTTGACCATTTTTCCTCTGTACTTCTTAGCATGTGACCTGACCATTTCCATTTTAGTTTGTTTATTGTGACAGAAACATCCATTAAGTTTGTCTTTTTCCTGATATTGCTTAGTCTTATTTTGTCTGTTTTTTTGATATTAAGTATGCTTCTTTCTATGTTGTGTTGGCATACTTCCAAGGTTTTCCTATTTTTCTTAGTCAGTGCCCATGTTTGGCAGCCATAGGTTAAGCTGGGAAGTATGCTTGTGTTAAATAGTCTGCTTTTGCATTTTTGTGGGATGTCCGGGTTTTTCATAATTTCTTTCCATGACCAGTACTTTCTCCATGCAATACACACTCGGTTGTTAGTTTCTTTCTCATTTTGATTTTCTGGGGAGATTATTTGTCCTAGGTATGTGTATTCCTTTACATAGTCTACATGTTTGTTGTTCACCCACATCTCTATTTTTTGTCCATTGGTCATAAGCTTTGTTTTCTCCGTGTTCATTTCAAGCCCAACTTTCCTGCTTTCTTGTTCAAGTTGGTGTAACATTATTTGCAAGTCGTTAGCATTATCAGATAACAGTATGAGGTCGTCTGCAAATCGAAGATGGTTAAGACGTTTTCCATCAATATTTATACCATATTCCTCCCAGTTTAAGTTTCGGAAAACTTGTTCTAGTGTAGCCGAAAATAGTTTAGGTGACAAAGGGTCTCCTTGACGCACTCCTCTATTTATCTTAAATTCTTTCCCTAAAGATTCTAATTTGATCTTAGCCGTTGTGTGTTCATATACTTTATTTATTATTCTTATGTATTTATTTGCCACATTTTGCCTTTTCAGTGCATTCCAGATCTGACTGTGGAGCAGAGTGTCAAAAGCTTTGCTGTAGTCTATGAATGCTAGGTAGTAGTACTTGTCATATTCATTGTATTTCTCCATTACTTGTTTGATAGTATGAATGTGGTCTATTCTTACTTATCATAAATTAAAGGTTAATCGGATAAATTTACTAAGTCCAAAATTCTTTATTAAATAAATTCTGCAAGTTTTTGACATCTAGAAAATAAAGTTGAACTTCGCGAAATAACTGTTCAATGTTCCCAGTTTTGATGTTCTTCTTTGAATAAAGTTGAAATTCGGATAAAAGAATAATTCGAATGTACTCACGGTTTGCACTTGACTTTTTCACTTACACCTGCACAACTACTATACACACAATTCACAACACTTGTTTCTGTGATGTAAAAGCTCCTTCCTCTTCTCCGTTGATCTCCTGACCGCAGAGTTCCACCTTTGAAACTCTCACCGGCTACGATGCTGCTTGACGCCACTAGATGGCGCTCTTGCTGCAGCGTTGTAAAACACTCGCTTCCCTCTGAACAGCAAACCACTGCCACTATGGGAGCGACGGACTGAAGAGTAGCCCACTTCACTTCAAAAACTGTTATCAAGTCACCCGGTTCGATAGGACCATGAACAAGGATGTACCTCGGGTAATCAAATTAAAAGTTGATCTTGACAACACTCACAATACTTTATTGCATTTGAGAACCATTTTTTTTTTTTTTTTTTGAGGGACCTACGTAGTTAGCCTCTGATGGCTTTGACTACTTCGCCGGAGAGAGGGCGGACTCCTGATGGGAGTCCACGCTAAAAGTGGGTTTTATACTAGCATGCCTAAGGGCGCCCCTATTGGGCCGACCTCGGACTTAGGACGCTAGGGGAGAATTTCAATCGAATTGGGACATTTATGGACTAAATAACATTTCTACTTATAAGTTTTGGGGTAACATTTCGATAGCGCGATGTAGGATTTTACGCCAACATAACAACGCCATCTACCAAGACCACTGCAAACTATCCATACTTAGACAGGCAGAAACATGTGAAACCAATGATCGAAATACTTTTTTTTTCTTAAAGCGAATTTAAGTGGAAGATGAATGCGTAAGGTCCAAAACGTTGGGCATGCTAACTCACGCAATAAAACTTTCTATGAACCTATTTCGTGGTCATAACGGAACTTTCTTCACCTGAGTGAGGCACCCAGTCATAAGCCTTCTTATAGTCAACCCAAGCTGCCGAAAGGGCCATCTTGTTTCGTGTAACTTGCTGGCCAATGGTCATGAGGAGAAGCTCCTTAGAACCCAACCTTACATTTATTTTGAGCAGAAGCCAAAACGATGTTTGCTATAAAATGTTTATTTAATGTTGTACTCAAAATGTAAAAAGCTTGTAGATGGTAGGCGAGCATGTCGCACCTTCGGAAGGACAAGGAAACAATTTCCCCTTTAGTCACATTGTACATTGTGCCCTTGTTCTACCGAAGGTGCGATGTAGTGGTTCGATAATTCTTTAGCTCCTCGGAACTACCGGACTTGTGGAGCTGGAAGGTGACACCGGTTAATATAATATGTGGCATGGAACCGATTATAAGGGCGTTCTGGAGTTGCGCTGCTAAACACTCGAGTTAGGCTTTGAACCATTTAATTCAAAAGTTGCAATCCGTCTAGCTCAGGACTTTTCCGGTTCTGAGCCAATCGAATAGCACAACCTAAATCTTCGTCCTTTATGGTGATGGGCTCCATGGGTTCAATAGCCTCACATTCACGTTTAACAACGCGCATACAGTCTCCTGCTGTGTGCGCGACAGGCACCGACCAGATGCTGCGCCAGAAATTAATCATAGCAGCAAGATCCGGTAGGTGTCCGTCGCTCACACCTTAATCGGTTTCCTCCCACTTTCGGTACAACTTTCTCTGATCGCTTTGGAAGAGGCGATTTTGCTGGTATCTATCCACATGCTCTCTATAGCGACGAATACGGCTAGCCCACGCGTAAACCTTCTGCTTCCGAAAGTCGATACGTTCCGTGATACAGGCCATATAATGCTGGGGCCTTATTCCGGTCCCAGCAAAGGCCTGAGTCACGAAACTCATGACTCGGGGCTGTTCATTACCCAGGCAGGTTAGCTTTGCTATAAAAGTCCTAAACTTATCGATACACCCGCGAACGCGCGAAGCTCGATCGGCGTCCGGAAACTTGACTCGAGCTACGCGCCCCGCAGTGCAGAATAGTGTGAGTTCAATAATATCGTCGTTGGCTTGTAAGTATGACGTCCACCAAGCATTTAGGACTCCCATAAGCGATAAGTTACATTAACTAGTAGGCAAGCGTGGTAGACGATGCCTAGAGCTAGTCGTCGAGCGATAGTGCGTCATAACATCCTCCAAAGCCCTCTTTAGTTGCTCATTTACCTGGCACACTCATATTCACACAATCAACGTCGACAACGGGGTCGTCGACAACGGGGGCGGTTCGTGCGTGTTGCAAGCCGACAGCGTAGCAGGGGGGGTCCCGCGTCGAAGTTGAGGTTGTGTGAATAGGGAGCGCTTCCAGGCGTAGCTGATCGAGTAGACAGGTCCAGCCGCCGAAGCCTTAATCCGACCTTGAACTTTTGTGACCCAAACACGGACGCGTAACGTATATTGATGAATTTTAAATACGTAGGCTTTTAGGGAGCAGATTAGATTTTTTTACAATTTGTACAGTAGTGTACAGTGGGATACATCAACTGAAAAGACTTTTTGTGGGGGCCTGGAGTACCCATAAAAAATTAAATAATACTTTCTTACAGTTTTTTTTTAAATTAATCTTTACTTACAGATTATAGGAAAACTATAGGAATCTTACGTAATACTCTCCACCCGAGTTCATCTCGCACTTGTACATGTTCTTTATGTCATTAATTACGAGTATTGTTATGAGTTACAAGTTCGTTATTTGGTAGGATAGTGTGTAGGTTTATATAGATCTGTCAACCCGCTGGAAGCCCAAGTTCAGAATTCATTCAAATTCAACGTTATGACCGTGAGAGTTACGCATAAGAAACGAATAAGTAATTACAGTTTGCTCCCCTGCCGATTGTGAGCAACTTGCAGAAACGACGGAATTGAATATTGAAATAAATATAATAATGCAATTATCTGCCCTTATAAGCCAAAAGGCGGTATGTCAAATTCAACAGCCAAAGCAGATTCAACCCTCTTCCGTAAGTGATAAGGTTGCATTTGCCACAGGAGTTTAGACCGAGATACCGCCTTTTGTTTTAGCACGGCAGTTATGTACCCCTTCCAAAGTCCCTAAGACCCACCATACAACCAATTTCTCAATAGAGTACGACCCTATTGTAAATAACCAAAGTAGCCTTTATGAAAATAAAATGATTACTATGACAGTATTATGGAATATTTCTTACACGAGGGTTCTAATGAGGATAATGTTTTCAATCCACGAAGTCGCACCCCTATTGTCAAATTAAGTGAAACTAGGAAGTGGGGCGCGACATCATATGCACTTTACTTGAATTAAACTTTCTCTATCATTATGATCTGAAAAAAAATGAGTTAAACAATAAATAGGTGACAGCTGCGCCTTCCGATGAACAATAGATGTAGGTACGCGGCATTATAGAAGCGCAGAATGAAGTTTCACTAGTACACTTTCCCATATTATTATGATTGAGTGTATCAGGGCCAGTGCCGTGTCGTTACCATGTAGATGAGCCGAGTGGCGCGCGCGGCGGCCTGGTAGTGCGGGTGGTCGGGGTCCTCGGTCCAGGCGCGCCCGCTCTGTGCGGAGATCCGCATCTTGTTGGGCGACCCGCGCTCGGCCCACTACGCAAAAATCGGTCAACATTACCACCAGTCGTGAACTTCATTAGAGTAGGTACATATATTTAAAGTCAGGAAAAGGTAGTACATTTTTTTCTTATATTTGACGGTCTAGTTAGAGTGAAGACATGATTTTTAGGTTACAGTATTATTTCCGTTTTTATACTTAGATTACGAGAAATGGGCATGAGAAAACGACGTTATTTATTAGAAGCTTATCAAAACTACTTTGACATTGACACAGGTTATTAATATTCATCGTAAAATTATTATATGATAAAAAGCGTTATAACCAAATCCAAGAGTCATAAAATACATCTGGCAATGGCCTTTTAAAGAAACATTTTTAATAGAACAATAATTTACTATAGCTACATGTTTCTTAATTATTTTTGCTGCAGATTTATAAAGTATACCTTTTTATTAATGTAATCAAAGACCAGTTTCTCCACTTCGTCGGGCTCCTGATTCGGTACTATCCTGATAGAAAACTTTCCAATAACTTTTCCTGGGATCACAGTCTTAGCACCCGGCTGAAAAGCAGCACCTGAAGTAAATAAAATAAGAATCCATTATAATTATGCATGTTGCTACGGTGCTGTTGCATGGAAACGGACTTGAAACTTATTTACAAAATCGAACAGTTAATTAGTTAAGTATTAAAAACACATAATGACTAAATGCTTGGTATGTTTATGAAATATCACATTTACTTCTAAAATTACTTTGTCACGCACGGATCGGATAAAACCATTTTAAAAACGGGTTATGCCAGTTTTATTATTAATATTAATGAAATCCACTCTTTACATAAAATACAATTTATTTAAAGAAGCCACTTCACATTTACACGCGAGTCGCGCGAGTCGGACTCGCGCTCCTAGGGGTATTTAGTTCATTAAGTCATAACAACAGGAGTTTTTCTCGAACCTTATTCTTTGATAAGGAAGTAGAATTGGGTTCGAGAAAATACTCCAACAATCCTATAATTTCCTAAGCAATATACATTTTGACTAGCCTAAATTTTAATACAGATTTATAAAATATAATGCATATTTTTCCATAACTAAAATTTGACATCTTTTTATTTTTCGCGTAAAATTTAAACAATTAATGTCTATCAGAAACTATTTCCGATTTTTCGGTCCAACTTCGAAAGGGGGAACGGTCATTTTCTGCTAAAACCTGTTTCAGGGTACCTTAAACATTAATTACGCAGATGAGGTTAGGTTAGATGTTTAAGATACCCTGAAAACAATATGGTTTAGAAAATAGCGTTCAATGAAATTATACATTCGATGAAAGATGTTTCCATAAAATGATAGACACTCACCCGGGCTGCCCTGGAAAGAAAAATCTTGAGCCCTTGAGCCCGGAGTGAATAATTTTTCTTTTACACAAGTTTATATAAATTAACTTAAATTAAATGGAGGTTGGTTGAGGAGAATGACGAAGCGAGTAAGGTGAGAATGCAATAGTATAGTGAAAAGCAATCTAATACTTTCATTCTGTTCGTTAGTCATATATAATGCAATCTAAGTTCTCGTTTAAACGCATGGTCCGCAAGCACTTTCTTGATAACCTTAACAAATGGTTTCTGCATTGTGGGTATTTTTCTTTCAAATGGTGGGTATGTATATATGTATTATGTTTGTATTGTACTTATTTATCTATGTATTTTAATGTATGTATTATTGCACGCAATATTTATCTACTTTTATATATTAGGTAAAATGTATATATATATATATATATATATATATATATATATACAGGGTGACTGGAAATACTTCGGACATTTTTTAACAGTAGTTAGAGTAGATGATTTGGATCATCACTGTATAAGTAACTTTTGTTTTTGTTTATATTTTACTGAGTTACAGACTGATTTCCCTTCGCCTTTCCTGACGATGCTCTCAGTGTGTCCCATCTTAACTACTTCATTCATAGCATGTGTCACAACGAAATGTAAATAAACAATTATTTTTCCTTATGAAAAAAAATCTAATCATGGTCAAAAGCTACATATTCATTTAGGAAACTGAACCATTATTCTGTAATAAGAATAATAAATGAAAATACAGTTTCTGTGAAGGGCCAAAATGTGAAATACGTAATTTTAAAATGAAACTTACGATTACGATTTTCTCTCATCACTCTCGCACATAACTTAGATAGGTATCACTTTTACACCAAACTACTTTTATGACAACATGATTCATGGATTTATTTTAATATTTTGTATAACTACCAGATATTACAGCGAATAAATTAAGCATAACAATTAAAATGAATCATTACGATGTGATTATGCTTTGAAAATATGACATTTATATGACGGTTTTTTTTAATCTTGTATTATTAAACCTCGTTGGTTTAGATTTATTTTGTCATATAAAGCTAGCATTACGTTTTTAAAAGAAAGTCGTATCCTAGAAGAAAGATAAAAACATACGAGTAGTATAGCTTGGTAAGAAGATGGTAAGAAAAGGTCGACGTGGTGACACTACAATATCCTAAAGTAGCAACCATCATTATTAATCAGAAGGTTTCGGGAGAAAATTGTGTCATGGTGCCAAAATACTTCTCCGGGAAAAAAGTTCGTAAGAAAAGATATTATGTACGAGTGAGACCAACAAACCCGATTGTTGTGTTATTAAGATACCATTTAAGCATTTTTTATCATAGTCTATTTACCCATAGTACGAGACTAGATTGAGACTGGGTTCATTTGTGTGAGCTGGGGGTGCAAAGCGAGGATACCGCTACATAAAAATATTTGAATTAAGGACGGGCCTGCTTCTTAGAGTACACGATCTTGGCGAGGGCATTGACTTGAAAATATATCAAATAAAACTATTATTTCTCGTAATTCAAATTGTTATGTCGGCAGATGTAGTTTTTACGGTCATCCCAGTGAAAAGAGATAAAATACTCACAGTAAGTTACATTACATTTTAATTTATCGAGTTTTGAACTCTATCAACACTGACAATAATGCACATTTGTAATATCCATAGAATAAGAACTAAAAGCCTAGAAAGAGAGATTAAATAAATGGCAACCTACAGATAGCTGATATGCACAGTCTTATTGGGATTCAGTGTGCCAAAAAGAGACAGTCCTATAAGCTAAATTATCATGGTCTTACACTGTTGCTCTCGCAACTTTTTTTTGTCGTGACTTACGTAGTTAGCTTCTGATGGCTTTGACTACTTCGCCGGAGAGAGGGCAGGCTCCTGATGGGAGCCTAGCGCAGACATGGGTTTTACAACTAGCATGCCTAAGGGCGCTCCTATTGAGCCGACCTCGGAAGACGCTAGGGGAGAATTTCAAGCAATCTTGATTTTGTGCTGCCAACGCTTTGGAAAAATTACGTTAGGCCAGACTGAGAAGAAATATCGCAACAAACTCCACCTGGATGTCGATTTTGGAAAGTAACCGGTACCGGTATCGGTGCAAAGTGGGTCGCCCACGTGTAGTGCGAGCCGGGGGACACCGACGTCTCCGACGCGGACGGAACCGCTGTGGTGTGTAAGGAGCTAAGCTGGTGTTGCCTGTGATACAGTTGGGCGACGAATATCTTCGCGGGCTGCGAGGGCAGCCGTGATAGTATCATCGGTGTTGGTCAGTACGTGTCGGGGACGCCCATTCCGAGGGGATACGCCCACGAGCGGAACGTAATTTACGGCAGCACGTGGGTTAGGATGGTGAGGAGCGTTATTGAAGAACCGCCGAGAGGCATTCTTCATAAACTTGGCCACGGTTGGAAGACGGAGGTCATCGTAAAGATCTAAGTTGCGCATGAACCATGGAGCACCCACGGCTCTGCGCAAGAATCGATTCTGCAGCATCTGGAATTGGTACAGAGCAGTCGAGTTCGCATGAGCGAAGACCACACTAGCGTAAGTTAGTACGGGACGAACGCACGTCTCGTAAATTGTCATCTTATTTCTAAGCGACAGCTTACTACGTTTGTTCAACAGCGGAAAGAGACGGCCTAGAATGAAGGCTGCGCGGTTACGGAGACGCTGTATGTTTTGCCGGAAAAGCAATCGACGGTCTAGAGTGACCCCTAGATATTTGACCTCGGTAGCCCATGGAATGGGACTATTGTTGAGTCGAATAGAATTATGGGAGGGACCTAGCCAGCTGACACTGAGTTTCCGGCAAAAAAGCACAGCAGCGCTTTTCTCCGGATTCACCTCGACCGTCCAGAGCCTAAACCAACGACCTAACTCGCTGATAGCGTCCTGGAGGCGACGGTGTGGATAGGAGTGGTGTTAGATGCTTGTGTCATCAGCAAGAAGGGCGTAATGAACATGCGGAACTCTTGGTATATCGTTTGTGAACAATTAAGTGACAAGTACTAGGCAACGAAAGACACGTAACAATAATGACTGCTATAACTCTGTCCCTTTTACTGGAGAGTTTGAAGTAAGTTTCGAGGTTTTGTTATAATTTTATTACTGCACATTGGCATGTAAAATAAATGAATAAAAAACTTTGAAAGCTAATTCTTAACCTAATTAATAGTTACGTTTATTTTTATTTCGAAATGAGAAAATGTAATTGAAACCGGCAACTAAAATGTTACTCTAATAATAAACCTTTTTTAAGATATTGACAGCTTGTCAACACTGACAAATTTGACAAAATCGTAGTACCTTATTTGAATCAAATCTGTCTTGGCTAAAAGAAAAATGTAAATAAAATTACAATTTAATGTGTGTGATTGTTGAGAAAAGAGGAAAAAGTTCGTGCTCAAGGTGTGTAAGATATAAATTGTAAAACTTCTATTATTTTCAGTGAATCGACTGGGTGACTCATATTCCTTAGTCATTTAGCACCACCGCGTCGCCACACATCTAATTAAATCTCAGGTAATCTAAATTTGAGCATTTGTACCAGCTTTTCTTCAGTTTTCAAATAGGAAAAACGATGCACGGATAATCCATTTGCCTATGTACTTGTATCTTTTATTGACTGTGTTTTGTATTTATTTTTCTTATTTTACAAAATAAAGTACGTAGGTGCATACATAACTACTTACTTTGCGGACCGATTTCAAAGATATATTTTTTTGAAGTGTGTATCCCAACTAGTTAGTTGGGCTACAAAACGTAGTAATAAGCTTTATAGTTTTGCTATGTCTGTTCATCCGTCCGTCCGTCCGTCCGTCTGTCATTGTCTTATAAGTTCTCAACAAAAGGTTATGTTGTTTCATTAAAATTTGTTCGTAGTTAATGTATTTATAAGCTTCATAATGTCTCTTTGCGTCTCAGTATGTAATGTATCGTTGGTTTCCCTGTAGGGTTTCATGCCTGAAGAGTCAAACGAGACCCTATTACTAAGCCTCTGCTGTCCGTCTGTCTGTCTGTCTGCCAACCGGCTGAATCTCATGAACTTGTTTTTTTTACAGAGTATAACAACAAATAAAAAAATAAGATAAAGTTAAAACACATTAGAATAGTGCCACTCCATGTCTTCCCGTTAATGACGTAAGAGGCTTCTAGGACTGTTAGGCGATGTGCTTGAAACCTGTCACTAATACTGCACTAGTAAACTCCTTGGCCTCGATCTTAGTTGTAGGGTGGTACGGAACTCTTCGTGTGCCAGACCTAGACGCACTTCGCAGTTTTTAGGGTTCCGTACCTCAAAAGAAAAACGGAACCCATACAGGATCGCTTTGTTGTCCGACCGTCCGCCCGTCCGTCCGTCCGTCCGCCCGTCCGTCCGTCCGCCCGCCCGTCCGTCCGTCCATCCATCCGTCTGTCTGTCAAGACCCTTTATCTCAGGAACGCGTAGGGGTATCAAGTTGAAATTTAAACCATATACTCAGGTCTACAATAGCTACATAATTATGCTAATACAGTCCTTTGAATCTGTAAAAAATCTAACTTACATTAACGTAAATAAAGATACGGCCGTTTATGCCGCAACAAACGTATGTTTCGACACTCTGAAGGGAATCAATATTTATAGGGTACTTCCCATAGACCTAGAATCCCGAAATTTGTCAAGACGGATGGTCACTTACAGCACAAGTTAAGGATTTTTTTTTGCGATGTGAACTTATTTGCCATTGGTAAACTAATCGTGAGCTATGTCGGTGTATGGAGACAACAGTTTTTCAAAGGCAAAGACAAGTTTGCCCCTCAATACAATACATTCTTATAAGTTTGTACGGAAGCCTCTGTATGCGAATCCGACTCGCACTTGACCGGCTTTTTATGTTTATTGCCGCAGGTATACCCTTATAGTTTCGCCATGTCCGTCCGTCTGTATGTCGGTGTGTGGAGGGATCCTATCATTTCATAAACAACGTTTCTCAAATTATTCATTTCACAAACTTATTGTTTGACAATTAATTTACATTTGTTTTATTTATTTATTTATATTTGTAGTTAAAGTTAGTTACTGAATAAAGCATTTATTATTATTATTATTAGTTAGTTAAAGAAAAATACCGGGTCGGCAAATTAATAGGTTGCGAACCGATTCATTTGTCAAAGATGAAAAGGCAAAGAACCCCGTGTGTGACTGTATGGAACAATAGTTTACTCACGAAACTTTTTTTTAGGTTTTCAACATCGAGTGAGATATTATAAGATAGCTCTTTAAATAACCGCACGCTCTTTGTATTGTATGAAATTACTAATTGATTTTATTTTCAGGTAAACTAGTGAAACACTGCGAGTTTAATATTTCAGAAAGCAACCTAAAGGAAAAAATCGATGATTAAGGAAGACAAAGCTGAAATTAGGACTTGAACAGTTTTAAGACAATGAAATAAAGTGTAATTGTAGGTAAGGAATCAATTAGCGAAATTCGATGAAGTGATGAGTTACAATGTAGTAAGGACCGAGTTTTGTGTATAGTTTGTGCGGTGGACGGACATATGGACATAGTACATAATATAAACAAACTATTAGAACAGCGGGCTTCGACTCGAATTCGAGCTCTTAAAGGGTGGATAAAGTAGTGTATGGCGGGCGCCGGCATGAAGCGCGCAACGCGTCAGCAGCCGGCAGCTCCAGGCAGCGCAGGTCGTGCCCTATTTTAAACGTAACTTACGCATTTGATATTTACTAGCATTTATTAGAGAATACTGCGCAGGTTTAGTCGGGGTCTAATGAATGAGACTGCTAATGAGGAACCACTTATTTGTAATATTAGTATGGATTTACCGTTTTACCCTAAGAATCCATGAATTAATCATTGTATAAACAATACCCTGGAAATGTAACCAGTCGCGTCCGTCTGTCTGTCTGGCTTTACGGTACGACTGTCCGTATTTATAAAAATGTAGGGGAAAGTTCCCTTATTGACATCGATCAAAATAGCTAAAATGTCAGCCTATCATCCATCCGTTCGTCAGTTTATCCCTTTAAATAAACGTAAAGAACGCAGTGACTATTGGGACAAATATTGCAGCTGTTTGTAAGGTAGATACTTTACCCTGTCCGAAAGCCGTCGGTCTGTCGCTCATTACGTCCGTCAGCCTGTACGTCCGTTCGTTTATCCGCCTGTCTGTCGCATTTTTAATGGCAAGTAGAAAGCAAACGAGCACATAAGCCACCTGATGGTAAGTGGATGTGAGACCTAGGTATAAGTATTAAGTCGTAATCGGAAGACCTTATACATCTTCATGTTCTGTATATTTTCCTGATCCATTATGTCGAAATATTGTAAAAAAAGTAATATGCCTACAAAATAAAGTTTATTTTTATTTTAATTTTATTTTGTCATACAGATGAAAAAGACGCCGTGATCCAGTTCTTTCCCCAAAGCCCCGAAGAAAACATCCAGGATGCTAGCAGCATTCTCGCGTTGCATAAAAAAATACCATAGCATAGAATCTGTCCAGCTTTAACTTTCCATCTAAAAAAGGTGCTACAAATTCTGCCGCTGCCGTATTTCTAGCGCGGGTTGGTTATTATAGCGAGTGGCTTTTGCAGTGCCGGGAGAGGAATACCCTCTGGACGGATGAGTCGTGTGTTAAACTAGCAGATGTACGAAATAGGGAAGAATTAGAAGTAGGCCGTAGCAGCTCGACCTTCGAGGTTATCCGTAGCGATGCAATCACTCTGCGCAAAGTGCGTCTACACACGTACTCGGCTGAGGAGTGTTGCATTGCTAGGAGTGGTAGCCATGTCGAGACATTATTGTAGCCCTTTCCTTCTTCTACACACAAGCCCTGCCCCTTTGACTCATAACTAGTCCCTTATCGTTTGGGATTATTCAAAAAAGTTCAGAGTCATCTGTGTGTTATCCTTCTCAATAATTAATGATTCTAATGTAGTAATTAATACTTTTAGGAAAACGCCCAAACATTAGGTACCTCATTTGTAATCAATTTACGACGAGAGAGAAGGGACAGAGTGCGGCCTGTGGCCCGACTATGGCTCGGAAACTGACAATAAACGGGCCTTCTCGGATGAATTTTGACTATTTACCAAAAGATTGCGATTGCAAATTTTGACATACCGCTTGGCTAGCTTTTTCATGCAAGATATTCTGCAGTACTTAAGGTTGAAATTCTAAATAAATATATGTGGACGTTAAATTGCCTCTACCTTATAAAGGGTTAATCAGGGGGCTGCACTCTCTCCCATCGCGAACCTTTGGGACACTTTTAGATAATAATGCTTTAAGGGTTGCAGTATGCCTCCGCCTCGGTCTTAAAGTCTGTGAGCCGCATCCTTGTTCTCGTTGTGGGAAGGCAGTTGACGACCTAGGACGTCACAGTCTGTGTTGCCAGTCCAGTGCTTGTCGAGTTTACAGACATGCAACGATCTGATCCGTCGGACTCTTAGCACGGAAGACGGAGACCCGATGGATGCACGTTAATTCCGTGGCATCTTGGTCGCCCCTTGGCGTGGGACGTCACTTGCGTTGATACGCTTGCGCCGTCTCACGTCCTAAGTTCTGCTCGAAAGCCAGGGACCGCTGCAGACCACGCCCAAATCATCAGGTGCCCCAAATATGCCTTTATTTTAATAAAATACATATAAATACATATTTGCTGCACTGAAAACTTTCTGGCAGTGGTTGTCTGACACGAAAAAATATATAAAAGAAGTGTCAGACAAGTTAATCGGCGTCTCTGGCGACCACCGGCAAGGCTCCTTTTTTGCTCAACGACTGAGCATTGCAGTGCAGCTGGGTAATGCTGCGAGTATCCTCGGTACGATGCCGCAAGTGGGTACAATGGAGGGTTTTGTTTTATAATTTGGTTTTAATTAAAATGCAATTGTACAATTATTTTTATATTTCTGTTTCTAATAAACTATAGTTCATGAAAAATAACTTTCTTTGTAATTCCCTAGGAAGTGTCAAACACGGGACTGTATTTAACTTTAACGTAGCATAACTGTATAACTGGGGCCTTATAAAGGGTTAATAGTATGATGATGGGGTTGGCCAGAAGGCCGAAAGACAGAAATCATGGCAGATGAAAGCATGAAAGATCGCAGGAAGACTGTGAAAGCTATTTCTATCGCTTTCACAGTCTTTCTGCCATACAAATCAAAAGTGACACGACCCATAACACAACAATGAAGTTATCGGCGAGTTCTACATTTCTACGACGTACCAAGTTAAAACGTTTGAACACGGGGTCTTCGCCGGATAATCATGCTAACTAGACCAGAGAGACTAAAGAGTGTAAGGCAGTCTTCGGTCGTGGTCCACCTGCTTAGTTCACATGGGTGGACTACGGGCACGTGCTTCGTAATAGTCGCTCACCTCGGCCATTAGTGGTCATGGGGTGCAGACCTACCGTACCCCTAAACCGTACCACTGACCCAAAATTTGTATCATAAATATGAGGTAGGTTTAGGTTATGTTAGTTCTTCAGTTCCGGAGGGTCAAACTACCCAGAAATAGGGCTCTGCGATAGCAGAGCTCCGTCGACAGCGTTAAATTCGATTTTAATAGTAATAATTAGTCAAAGTACCACCAGTGGTACGGCCGAGGGATACGGTGGGTCTGGAAGGGTCTTTATCATCAGTTCCACTTGACCGAATGATACTTTTTGAATGCAAATGCTAGTTGTCACTGAAAATACTTAAATCGCTATATGTATTCCTATTATATTTGAGCAGTTCCCTCAATTTTTTCAAGATCTCATCTTACATTGTAACGTGCGGAAATTGAGACCAACTAGAAAATATACCCATTGAAACAAAAAAAACAAGTCGGTCCAGCGCGGAGAACATTCATAATAAAAAAAATAAAAAAACCATGACAAATTGTGAATCTCCTCCTTTTTTGAAGTCGGTTAAAAAGTTCGATTGTCCTAAATAATGGCATAGGATACTTTCTATCCTTTTTCTCGGATAAAAATACCTATCCTATGTCTGTGTCACTCCTTAAGCCGGATCCGCATGCTTGATGTTTGTCGCAAATATTGCAAGACGCATTAATATGCATTCTGTGGTGTTTGCAGCCATGTCATCAAGCATGTGGATCAAGAATTAAGTAGGATGTCTAGTCCACAGATTAGAACACAAATAACAAATAACAAGTACGAGTACTAGAAACCGGGCTATAAAACTATTAAAAGACGTATGCTTGTATTTTGTTTTTTAATTGCTAATAATGGCCAACTTGAACAAATAATTAATTTGTTTTTATTTAATTTCATTAAAATAATGTGGAAGCAAACTAACAAAACATGTTCTTAGTATCTTTGTTCAGATCTTTTTTTAACACACATTTCTCGGAAGATTTGTAATTTTTAAGAAACCCTTTAAATTGACGGCATTTTAAAAAAACGGTGTGATATTATTTCAAACCTTTTTGAAACCTTTTTGTATTGTTAGGCGATGGGCTTGCAACCTGTCACTAATACACTAGTAAACTTCTTGGCCTGATTGTGCAAAGTGTGGTTACAGAATTATCAACAAGTCTTTTTAGAGTTGTTGGTATTTCTGTAGCTCTGCCTACCCCACTCTGGGAATGAAGGCGTGATGTTATGTATGTATGTATGTTTTTGAAAACATGTGTAGTTATTAATCTTTCTTTTGAGGTATCATTGACGCGAATATCTCGGCAAATATTGAAATTAGGACCTACAAACCAAACTGAGAATTCCTGAAGCAATTATTTAAGTGTTCTCTTTCATTTAATGTCCAATGAGCTGAACAGCCGTCTTGCTGAAAGGTAGTTTCTCGCTCGGTTTCAAATATCGGGGCATTGGATTCCTCTAAAAGCACTGGATGGTCATTCTGTAGAAATTGCAAATAATTATTGCCATTCAAAGTATCCGGTAAGATGTGGGGTCCAATCAATTTTCTGCCAATTACACCTACCCACACATTGACAGAAAATTTCCACTAGAACGTCACCTGTTTTTTCCAGTGTGGATTGTTCTCTTCGGTTGTCCAAGACACCCATGGCTCAAACGGATCTAAATGGTCTATACTAGCTTCACCTTAAAGCTCTGCATTTATCTCCCCATCACACGGTATATTTGAAATTAATTGCATAATCCGAGTAAATTAAATCATATCAGTTCAGTTTTGGTACGATAATACACGCTTCTTGTCTTATATTAAACTGAATCCAACAGAAAATAAACAGGATAATATAAAATATTTTTAGTATGAATATAATAAGTCTATTATTGTTATGTTTCCGTATACTTTCGTTTTAGATTTTAATTTCGGTCATTGTGTCTGATGCCAGTCAATATATTTTCAGCATAAAAATAGTTAAAGCATTTTTAGGGTACAACTTTTTTCTAGCAACTTCCGTTATGATATTTTGGTAGATTCAATAACGAAGTAAGTCTAAATAACCCTTACATTTACTGACTGTTTATATTTAGCCTGATATCGAATTATTTCCAAAAGAATCGTATATCGCGTTTGACGTGTTTAAGAATCGTTTATGTCACAGTCGCCATTATTTTAAATGACATAAGAGTTATCAAAACGTTGACAGTACGGAAACACGTCAAATACGATATCGATATTAGCAGACCCCGTACATTTGGTGCCGTGTTGAGACAAAGTCGACTTCACTCTGCATTTAGGCTGATTCAAATTAGTTTTATCATAGTTATTTATTACATAATAACCTCTTTAGTTAATCTTTATCGTAATTAAAACTAAACGAAGATAAGATATAAAACGTCTTTGATTGACTTTGATTGTCATTCACTTAGAAAATTAAATAATATAAACATTTCTGTAACTAAAGTAAGTTACAGAAATGCAACACAAAATATATATTTTTATTTAAGTGTTTTTTTTATGCATTGATATTTTTTAGAATATTACAATTTGGTAACTTAAATTACCGCTAGTGTTATAAAACAACTTCCTGTATATGAAATTAGGTACGTCACTTTTACGTCAGCAGCACCAAATGTGCGGGGTCTGGTTATTAGGTACCGTGTAGAATCCCTGCCCTGGGCTACCTTACCTGCAATACCTTTTCCAATATTCAAGTTGTATAATTGTTCGATCATTTTTTTATAGATTATAGAGCTTATTTTTCACTTTTCAGTTGTAATTTTTATTGCAGTCGAGTTTTTTTAATAATACAGTTTATTTCACACTTTTCAGTTTTAATTAATATGTACGTACTTTAACTACCACCGTTTAATTACAACGCATTTCACACATACCTATTTAAAAAACTGGCGATCATAGAATCAAACTAACTCAGCTTTTGACCTAAACCTCAAATGACTTAAACTGACCTGTCTCACTCCGCTTAAAGGATGATACTCAGAACTAGCCACACATGTCGTGTTATAAATTCATTAATCATTATTGCCTATTTACTATATATATTACCTATACTAAAATTTTATTTTGGTTGTATCCTTCTCAGCACCAACCTTCTTTTGTTTCTGTTTGGCCCATTGGTTGAGTGGTAGAGAATGCCTTAAGGCATTAAGTCCGCCATTTGTACCTACTTTGTGTATTGTGCAATAAAGTTTAAATAAATAAATAAATAAATAAATTTATTTATTTAAATAAATTTATTAAAAAAGATACACTAATAGCATTTACACAATTAAAATATAAAAATCATTCACATAATATTATAAGTCTGTGTGCAATACCGGAGCAAGTGTATACAGCACTCTCACAAATAATTATCGCTAAAAAGATAACTCATGTACAATTAAACATTAAACATTACAATTATTAATGGTGTTATGCAGCTCATAACACCATTAATTCAGAATATTCTCCTATTACTTAGGGATATACTCCATTGAAGGTTCCGTATTGGTGTAGGCGTATTGGTATAATGGAGATCAGTCGCCAACCGCTGGTGTATTCCAAAATGATAAAGTACCTATATACTCGTACAAGTATTCTATAAGAAAGTTTTCTTACTAATTTAATGTTTTTAATAAAGCTTAGGTGCTTTATTAAAAATTCGGTAAGAGACGTTACCGCAAGATAAAATATAATTACGAGGGTCAAACTAAAAGTTTTTAGAAAATCAAAAACTGAGTAAACTAGCAAGTTATTAGTCTTATTATA
The DNA here is from genome assembly GCA_949316455.1 of Acleris holmiana. Classification (NCBI taxonomy): domain Eukaryota; kingdom Metazoa; phylum Arthropoda; class Insecta; order Lepidoptera; family Tortricidae; genus Acleris; species Acleris holmiana. Next base: position 14,019,794 of record OX438762.1, on the reverse strand, counting down.
TATTTTCAAAATAGTGTCCATTCATGTCAATACATCGCTGCATCCGATGGAAACACTGAGAAAAGCACTTTGCTCAATCGTCCTTAGGGGTCTCTTCGACAGCCGCGAAACGCAGCCACAGCTTCCTCGGCGTCCACAAAACGTTTTCCTCGAAGTTTTTCTTTTATTTTCGGGAATAAATTAAAATAGCAAGGTGAGAAGGTCGGGGCTATACGGCGGTGACCCAGTAATTCCACGTCTGACGTCGCCGAATAGTCGATCGTTCGCCTGGCGGTGTGGGACGAGGCGTTGTCGTGGTGAAGGAGGATTCTTCTGCGAGGTCGTTTCTCCCGAACTTTTTCCAAGACAAGTGTTAAACAATTGTTAGTGTACCAATCTGCAGTAACTGTTTTTCGATCCTCTAAAACAATTGTCGCGTAATGACCTGTCTTTCCGAAGAACGAGGCCACCATCAATTTTCCCACGTGTGAAGAGAGGTCGAACTCTCTTCACTTTAGTTGGCAACTCCTCGGAAGGAAACACCCACTGAGCAGATTGTCTTTTGGTTTCGGGATCATAACAGTAAATCCAGCTTTCGTCACCCGTAAGTATGTTGAACACAGCATTTAAGTCACCTGCGTTAAATCTTTCAATCATTTCACGGCACCATTCAACACGATGGAGTTTTTGGCCCTCGGTCAAATTATGAGGTATCCACCGGGCACAAAGCTTCCTGACCGCTAAATGTTCATGTAGGATTTTGTGCACTTGACTCATACCGATGCCTAAGCTTGTCCGAATCTGCTGATAGGTCACTCTTTTATCAGTCTCTACCATACGCTGCACAACACTGATGTTATCTTCAGTCGTCGCCGTAGAAGGCCGTCCCTTACGCAGATCATCATTTCCGTCACTGTCTTGACTATGGCCCGCTTGAGGGGGTCAAGATTTGTGTGGGGTTTAGCACAGGCTTTCTCCTCAATAATCTGCCATATAGCATAATCCAGGGGGTTGAGGTCCGGGCTGGAGGAGGGCCAGTCTTCGTGGGCAATGAAGTCAATTTTGTTGCTTCGAAACCAGGCTTGAGTTGTTTTTGCCTTATGTGCAGGGGCTGAGTCTTGTTGAAAGACCCGGGGCTGGTTTTGAAATAGAGAGTGGCTTAAAGGCTTCACTATTGGTTCCAGAACGGTTTCCTGGTAAACTTTAGCCCCAGTTTTGACACCTTTTTCACAGAAATGGACCTATGTTAACCCTGAGTATGACACACCTAACCAAATCATGACATAAGAGGGATGATGGCCTCGTTGCACTCTCGGAACAGCTACACTCGCTTCTTGGCTCTTTTTTGCATATACTCTGTCATTATGGCGGTTACAAGTTACAACATCCTTCAATGGTAAAAATTTTTTCGTCTGTAAATAATATATTTCGGTGGCCATTTTGTGCGTACCGCTTCAGTAGCACGCGACTTCTATTCAGCCTCATAGTCTTCAATCGTCCATTAAGCAAATGACCTTTCCGTCTACGATAAGCGTGTAGTCCAAGGTCTTGTTTGATAACTTTTTTAAGGGAGCTTCTCTTCACAGACATCTGAAATGCCAACAACTTTTGCTTCCGGACGGGGTTTCTTGCGATTCTCGCCTTCACTGCCTTTATTAGAGCTGGGGTCCTAACGGTGCGTGGTCTTCCAGACCTCTTGCGGTCATCAAAGCTCAGGGTACTATTGTACCTATTAATGGTACGATAAACGAATTGTTTGTTGATTTTCAGATTTTGAAGCAACTTCAAAATC